>CM039598.1:68151385-68194395 GCA_022457205.1 Saccharum spontaneum
TTAAAGACTTGCACCTGTTCGCTGGATGATTTCTGACCGGTGCTAATTTGTTGTTAGAGAAAACCACTGCTGAATGGCTAGCTGATTCTGGCTGATAAGCACCAGCGAACGAGCTGTTGACTTACAGGACTAGCGGGTCCTGTTAGCACAGAGACCATTGTTGAATGATCCCCCACCACTCCACACACACCACACACACATACACACACTTGTAGTGGCAGTGTGGCACCATTCCTCAACACCCAACTTCCCGCAACTGTACTGCCCCATCTCGCCTACAGCCTACAGGCTCCAGGAAACCTTGGTGAGTCAGGGATCTTTTTAATTCGGCTTGTCTTCTTTTGTGTTGGTTGAATATAGAACGATGTCTCCGTTTTAGTTCGATTGGATTTGTTTCCATCGGTCTTTTGCTTGTTCCATTCTGATTCGTGGCCTTTTGAGCTGCTGCTGGATTCTCTCCTTCTTCAGTGGATGAACACTGCTTCGATCTGCAATCTGATCTGGACACCGTTCAACCATTTTTGGATATCTAGATCTGGATCTTGTACACATGTGCTTCTGCTGCTGCTTCGTTCTCTTTTTCATCAGTGGATGAACATTACTCTGCTTCTGCAATTTAATCTGCCATCATTCAACTCTTTTTTTCCCCTGATCTCTAGATCCATGTTCACATGTGCTTCGGGAATATCACTAGTCAGTAGTGACCTTGGGACTTGGGAGCCATGGAGTTTGCGACAGGGGCGCTGGGCACCCTGCTTCCGAAGCTCGGCCAGCTGCTCCAGGATGAGTACAACCTCCAGAAGGGAGTGAAGAAAGACATCCAGTTCTTCATGAGAGAGCTGGAGAATATGTGCGCCGCCCTCCGCGATGTCAGAGAGGTGCCACAGGAGCAGCTCAAGGAAGTAGTCAAAATCTGGGCTCGGGATGTTAGGGAGCTCTCCTACGACATGGAGGACATTGTTGACACCTTCCTTGTGCGTGTTCAGGGCTCTGAGCCTCCCAGCAAAAGGAGCAACAAAAGATTCATCAAGAAGATGACAAGTATTGTGAGCAAGGCGAAGACTCGCCATGAGATCGGCCAAGAGATCAAGGACATCAAGGAACGTGTCAAGGAGGTGGCCGAGCGACGTGACAGGTCAGGGAACACCAATGACTTTGCATTTGAATTTCACCGAAATTTCCTCTTATTAACCATTTTGTGCTGATTTTTTATTCTCTCTGAACAGGTACAAGGTTGATGCTATTACTCCTGCCGAAACATCGGCTGACCCTCGCATAACAGCTCTGTACACCAAGGCGGCTAGCCTTGTTGGCATTGATGAGCCAAGGGAAGAGCTGGTCTCGATGTTGACCAAGGAAGATGGTGACATGTTGTCAACTGAACAAAAGATAGTTTCTATCGTTGGCTTTGGAGGACTAGGCAAGACAACGCTTGCTAAAGCAGTTTATGATAAGATTAAACCACAATTCAATTGCACAGCTTTTGTATCAGTGTCTCGTGTTCCTGACATTATAAAAATTTTCAAGGACATGCTTTATGAGCTCGATAAGAAAGAGTACCGGGACATTCACAACGCTGCATTGGGTCAACAGCATCTTACTGACCTTGTCCAGGAATTTCTCAAAAATAAGAGGTACGTGCTGTCTTGTGTGCTAGCTCAAATAATCACGGCATGAGTCCATTGGATGGAAACCTCTGAAGATCATTACACACATGCGTGGTACTGTCAACAGTAAAATTGTAGGTTTATGATTGGTTACAGTCGTCAATGACAACATGTGGCGGCAGCTGTGCACGTGTATCTTCTTTCCATTATAAAATTGCCCAATCACTTTTTTACTTACAAACAAAATGATCACACGACTATTTTTCTGATAATGAATGATTTTATTGATTTTAAAGATTATTGATTTGGGTCAACAAAAAATCTCAAAAACTCCCTCAACCTTGGCATAGCATTATTATTAACAAAATCTGATAAAGTAATAAGAAATATTTATAATACTCTAAGGGCATTTTTGGATCAATTAGTGCTAACTGTTAGCTACAGTCAGAGAAAATCTAGCTCATATGTTTTTATTAGCTAACCTATTACTTTACACCAGTTAATAACTTTTTTATTTTAGAGGTAGCTCCTTTTGCACTACCTATTAGCTGGACTATCAGCACTACTGTTTGAATCCACTAGTGCAAATTTTAGCTGCTAACAATTAGCACTAATGGATCCAAGCAGGACTTAATAGCTATCAGTCAGAACACTGGATTGCCTCCCATGTACCAAGGAAACATATGCCTATCTACCTGTGCAAAATTTGTGAAGCTACCACAACTAAATGCTATGAAGTCACTCCTAGATATTAGTCTATGTAAAGAGCCACTGGATAACAGAGTACATAACTTGCAGGGTAGAGGTTTTGTTTTGTTTTGTTTTTGCATCTACCAAGTGAATCCCCCTTAACCAAAGTGTGCGACATGTATCGGTCGCTATGTCTACATGTACTTTGGGTTTTCATTGCCTGGAAACAATCTCTCAAGATTACTGCACACATGCGTGGTGTTTGTCAGTAGAAAAATGTTAGATTTGTGACATAAGGTTAAACTCTTTGGTGATAACTAAGAATGTGTGCATATAACATGTTGTTCCATGGAAGAAACAACCAATCTCTTTTTGTATTTTTCTATTACAATTTTTATGCCGAATGATTACACAACTGTAGTTATATTCCCACGCTCCGAGTACATACCGACCTAATCTGAGTCCAAACAGGATAACTTTTAGTGTTTAGGGTAGAAATTAGAAAACACAAGAAAACAGTAAGAATGAAATTGTTCCTACTTTACGCCGAGCATGTTCTTATTTACCTTGCAGATTATTACCATCATATGCTTATATATACTGCAAATCATCTCTATCTATGCTTATCATGACTCTCTATTGCCGCAAACATATAGGTACCTCATTGTAATCGATGATATATGGGATACAAAACCATGGGAGATGATACAATGTGCTCTACCTGAGGACGGCCTGAAAAGCAGAGTACTCACAACTACCCGCATAATTGATGTTGCTGAGTATGTTGGTGGTTGCTATAGGATGAAACATCTTACTAACATGAGCTCTAAAATCTTATTCTATGGACGAATATTTGGCTCTATAGACAATTGTCCTCCACAATTTTCTGATGTATCTGAAAAAGTTTTGAAGAAATGTGGAGGTGTTCCGTTAGCTATTGTTACCATATCAAGCTTGCTGGCTAATAAGTCAAGAAAAATTAATGAGTGGTCCGATGTGTGTGATGCAATTGGTGCCGGAGTAGGAAACAATCCCGGTATGGACGACATGAGGAAGATATTGCTGCTTAGCTATTATGATCTAACTCCTCAACTGAAGACATGCTTACTATATCTAAGTTTATTTCCTGAAGATTATGAGTTTCGAAAAACTAGGTTAATTTTGAGGTGGATAGCTGAAGGATTTGTCCAACAAGGAGATGTGAGGCAAAGCTTATTTGAGATTGGACAGAGTTACTTCAATGAGCTTGTAAACAGAAGCCTCATCCAGCCAGACATTAATCAGGATGATATGTCTCCTCTTACATGCCGGGTGTATGATATGGTGCTTGATCTCATTTGTTCCTTGTCGAGAGATGAAAGTTTTGCCACCACTGTATATGGTGCCTCCAAGCAAATCACATCTTCAGAAAGCAAGGTTCGCAGGATCTCTATCTATAGTACTAGTTGGCCTAGAATGAACATGTCCAAACTGAGGTCCCTTACTATCAACAATTCTGCTATAATTAATTCAATGCCACCACTTTCATTGTATCATCTTTTGTATGTATTGGATCTCCAAGACTGCAATCTTAGAGACCATCCAACTCTAGAGTTTGTCAGTAAATTATTTCACCTAAGGTACCTAAGTCTAACAGGCACTGGATATGCTGGCGAGGTCCCAAGAGAGATAGGGAAGCTACAGTTTTTGCAGACATTTTACTTCCCTGGAACTTACATAAAAGAAGTGTCATTGAGTATCTTGGGGCTGAGACAATTAATGTGCCTTGTTGTTGGGGAGAATACAAGGCTGCCAACAAGTGGGTTGAGAAATTTGTCGTCTCTGGAGCTGCTTCGGATGAATGTGGATTCTGCATACATTGCAGAAGAGCTGGGCCATCTGACGCAACTGAGGGTGCTAATGGTTGTGCTCAGAAAGGACAAGGAAGGCAGATGGGATGAAAGGATGTGCCGAGTTCTGGTGGGGTCCCTTGGCAAACTGCACGAAATCCAAACTCTACAAGTAGAAATCTCAGATGACATGGAAGTTCATCTTGAAGGCTCAGTGGACTCCCTGTGGAATCTATCTCATCTTGTTATTAATGGAACCAGTCGGTTGCCGACATGGATTGATCACACATCATTTCTCCTCCTATCCCAGCTGTGCATAAAGGTGGGTCAAGTTCGAAGGGAGGACATCCATGTCCTCGGCCGGCTGAAGGCTCTTCGTGCTCTCCACCTGAGAGTGTCTGGTGCCAAACAAGTGTTTGAAAGGTTCATGATTAGCGCTGATGCCTTCCCAAGTGTAACACATTGTGCATTCTCTGGGTTTTCAATGGTGCCGTCTATGTTTCCACCTGGAGCTATGCCCAGGCTTCGATGTTTTGAGTTTCATATCCGACCAGAGGATTTTGGCGATAGTGAATTTACTGTTGACGACCTGGCCCTAAGCCACCTGCCATCCCTTCACACTGTTTGGGTTCAACTTGATGGAGAGGATACATTTAGTGAAGAGTTGGCAATGAAAGTAAAAGAAGCACTGAAGAACGAGGCACGTGCCCACCCCAACCATCTGGATATTGATATCAGAATTGATGACGAGCGGATCAAGATGTGCTGCACCCCCACCTTTTGTGTGGGGGATGACAGGCCACACTGTTCGGGTTCAACTTGATGGAGTGGAACAAGCTGTGCACAGGCTGTGCATGTACGTACTCCTTTTCCTTTTTCTGCTTCTTTTGTGTGGCCTGTCTAATAATCTTCTTCATGCTGCCATGAGTACTATGACATCGATGGATGCTGAGGACTTCACCCCCATCTTCCAGTTTTATGTCTCTATGAATCCTTTACATTTGTTATGTTTCTAGTTACCACTTGTATTCATTTGATTCTAGCACAACTGATGATTGGACAATGTAGTTGCAAACTGTGTTTCTTCTTTGCACAGTTGGACTCTGTCTGCGTATTTTGAAATCAATGTGGTTGTCCTTTCTTATAAATTCTGACTTATTGGTAAAAGATGCTAATCCTTCATGGTGTACATACATCGACTATAGCCTCAGCCACTACCTACAACAGGTTCATCTGTGATATCTTTGCCAATGGCCCATTGCTTACTGTCTCCACCTTATGTGTCCATTGCAGTAGATTCAGCAACACAAGGCCAGCATTTGCAGTGTCCGCCATACAGCATTACAGTGCGATCGACATCAATGGCCACGCCTACACTCACATTGTTCTTGTGTATTCGATCATGCTCTCTGAATATCAGTAGATCTACTTGGCTTGCTCAAGATTTCAGTTTACTTCTGCTCTTTAGACCTTCAGTAACACCGGGCTGCCATTTCTAGTTTTTATTCGGTCATGTACTTACAATTAAGTTTGTGCCATATACTATGTTGTGCAAAATTAATGGAGGCAGACTCATTGCTGTCATCATGGTTTTTAACTTTTCATTTCTGTCACCATATCATGTACACATCATGCATGTTACAGTTTGTTTGGTACGTTTGGATGACAGCTGATGAGCAGACGCACTGACTATGTCGGCCACAGTGAGCCCGATCCCAATAAGCAGCCAATGATTCTGCCACCATGGTCAAGCTGCCGCCGCCCCTAGTGCACCATCGCTGCGAACTTCTGCTGGTGCCATCTTCATCCACTTCAAGTGAGGTGACACCACGTGTCGTCGGTTAGCCAACTGATGAGAGTCGTCGAACATCGGGGTATGTTAAGTCCCCAAAAAGAGTTCCCGACCGACAGATCCCCTGACCAACCTCTCAACAAGGTCACTCGGGGGATATACCCATCGGGTACACTCGCTCGCACCCTCTGGTCGGAAGCCCAAGCACGCCCACGGCTACTGTCATGGTTCGCGGGCACGCTAGGGCACAGGCTCCCGAGCAACAGCAGCCTGAGCCTGACTCTAGCCCAACACCAACCCGAGCCAATGCTCGGGTAGGGAACGACATCCCGAGTGACAGCCAGCCTGCCGAGCATCCAAGGTCCCCGCAGGTACAGAGACCCCACGACGCCAGTCCGTTCAACGGGCGCAAGGAGCTGTCCGCCTTCCATGACAGGGTCATGCAGCAAGCTTGACACAACAGGACAAGGGAATTCACCAACTCCAAGGGCGTGAGGCTCTAGGCCCACTAGTCAGCCCCCGGGCCGGGGCTCCTTAGTAGCCAAGGAGGGCTTGAGAAGGTTCACCCAGTGGAGGCCGGCCCGCAGCAGCCAACCCCTAATAACGGTCAAGTATGTGTTTTGAGCAACTAGAGGTTACAATTTTATAACCAATCTAATAGATGGGCTGCTCTACAAATGGGCTATGGGAAGTGCAAAAATTGGCAGCCACAGTAGAGTATGAACTATGAAGGGATGTGGGATAGATGGGCTCAACCATTAGAGAGGAAATGAGTAGGCTAAATTGACAATTAGGAATAATAAAAAAATAATAAAATAAGGTTTTGACCTGAATTTTGATATGATTTGCAGGGACATTTCCTAAGATTTTTTATAAGGAGATTTAAACCGGCCTAAAACCTATTCCAATTTCTAATTTTATTTTCACTTTGCGTCATATTCAACGTTGCATCAACAAAACATCTTTAGGTAGCTATTATCGGTTAATTGATATGGTCTAGAATGTGTCTACATGCTACCGACAGTCCAAAGTGTGTCAAATTTTGTTTCATTTTGAGGTGGTTTCATTATTATATAAAAAAACATCTTTATGTGGCTATGCATTATTGTTTGATATGCTTTGCAGCATATGTAAACCCTACTAACAGTTGAATTGTCTAACTTTATGTCATTTTGAGACATCTTTAGAATACTGACTCAAAAACCATCTCTAATTGATAATGAAACATTGTTTGAAATATAGGCTTTGTAATGTGTCTATATGCTCATGACGGTTAAAAGCGTGTGTAACACAGTGTCATTTTGAGACATTTTTTATATCATTATAAAAAGTGTCTTTAGATGCCTTTTGACAGTGAAAACGTGTCCAATATCATGTCATATTGAGTCGTTCTCAAAATCATTTCAAGGAGCATCTTTACGTACTCATATAAAGACGCTTTTAACTTGCGTTACTATGAAAACATGTCCAGAGGGACCTTTTCTTATAGTCAACTCAGCAAGCTTGCTAATGTGTCAGAGCATTAAATAAGAATGAAACTCCTTTGAAACTCTCATTAAGACTCGACTTAGGGCATGTACAACGGGTCCTTTAACCCCGTCTCATCGTCGCATCTTTTACGAAAAACACCATGTGAGAGCCTGGAGATGGCACTGGTGTCACCTCGCGAGGTGATGGGAACGTCCCTTCTCTGATGCATAGAAGACAGCTCCAGCAGCGATGTACGGCCGAGTCGACGGCGCATGGATCCCGTGCTCGCGGGGGGTCTGGTTGGGGCACGCGTGTGAGGGGCTCCGCTCTCTTCGTCGCATAAAATGTCGAGCGCCTTGGCCAGGAAAAGCAAGGAAGTCACCAGATCTATGAAAAGCAAGGGCGCCTCAGCAGTGACAGCGGCAGCCAAGACCCTTCGTCGCGGTTGTGGTTCGGTGGCGGCTCCTCTCCCACAGCTCTCCCCCGAGGTCAAGCTCGAGATGGGCCACAACGGCCATGTGGCGAGCTCGCTGGTCGCTGCGTACGCGGCCAGGGGCAGCGAGTGTGTGCAGGCTGCCCAGTTCAGGAAGGCATTGGAGATGTTTCATGAGATGCAGCGTAGCAATGTGACTGCAGAACTGCAGATGAGTTCACCTTGGTGAGCATGCGTGATCACAGCCTATGCAAAGGTCAGGACGGGTACATGAACAGGCAACAGATTAAGATGGTTGCTTCATGTGATTTCGTCAATAACGTGCTCATACAGGCATCGAGTGAGTGCATTGGATTTTTTCAAAGACAAGTAACACAAAGATAAAATGTATTATTTATATTGAAGATATAAAAAAGTTTTTGTAATGGTGTTCATCTTATTTAAGCTTATTTATTTTCTATCAAATAGCAATACAATGGTATACAAAATAGTGTTAATGATTGAAGCCCTGTTTGTTTTCAATCCTATAGCAACACAATGTTATACAAAATAGTGTTCATGATTGATCTTGGCTACATATACAGAGCATTAAATAGCTTGCAGACAGTAAAACGGTCTCTCAATTGTATAACTTGTCTTTTTAGCTGTCTATATGCTAGATTCGATGCTCTTAGAGACGACCCCCCTATGTGGGTTATACATGCCCTTATTATATTATGCCAGAGCCCAGGTTCCAATGCCCAACATTATCGATCACCGTCGCGAACACTTGATTGAACCATGCATATAGATAGTACATACACTAACATCCTTTCTCTGAATCATGGAACTGTCGTGCAGTGTCTTGTTATCACTAGCATGGAGCAAATGAGGGGTGTTTAGTTTGCGATTTTTTTTGGTTTCGGGTACTGTAGCTTTTTTGTTTTATTTAGCAATTACTGTTCAATCATGGACTAATTAGGCTTAAAAGATTCGTCTCGCGATTTCACGGTGAACTGTGCAATTAGTTTTTTGTCTCGTCTACATTTAATGCTCCATGCATATGCCGTAAGATTCGATATGATGTTTTGGAGTAAAAACTTTTGGGAACTAAACACCCCCTGAATTGAGACCCACCGTCCTGTGTGGTCTGTGCGTGCAGCCTTTAATTGTCAACCACCAAGCAGCAACACATGCAGGGGAGACGACCCGTGAGCTGAGTCGTTCGTCATTGTCGTCGTCATCTCCTCATTCTAGCTACGAGCACTACAGGATACGCATGATTTGCCGAGTGGCAGGGGCACTCGGCAAAGCACACACAGTAAATTTTCGATCGGAACAAACCTCTATGCCCAGCGCTGTTTGTCCGGCTCTCGGCAAAGGCTTTACTGAGTGCCCGACGCGGCACTTGACAAAGAAAAGTGGCTGTGACGGCGGCCGTTCCGTTAACGGTTACTTTGCCGAGTGCCTCTCCACCTGTCATTCAGCAAAGAATTTTTTTAAAAAATTCTTTGCCGAGTGTCCTTCCAGCTTAGCACTTGGCAAATAATTTTTTTTGAAAATTCTTTGTCGGGTGCCCAGACACCTAGCATTCGGCAAAGAATTTTTTTTGAAAATTCTTTGCCGAGTGCCCAGCCACCTGGCACTCAGCAAACAATTTTTTTTTGAAAATTCTTTGCCGAGTGCCCAGACACCTGGCACTCGGCAAAGAATTTTTAGTCACCTGGCACTCGGCAAAGGTGGGAAATCAGCCTAAAATTGGCTTCGTTTCCGGCTATGCCGAGTGTTTCAGGCACTGCACTCGGCATAGATTGTCTTGACCATAAATGTCCTATTTTTTTGATTTTTTGCATTTCATCACGACAAAAATAATATAACACATATATCACATCCATCACATATATCTCACATACGTCACATATATCTCACATAGATCACATGCATCATAATTGTAACACCCTAAAATTTGCTTCTTTGAAAATAGAGCTAAAATGAGTTAATTTTGAATTTTTGTGCTCATGAAAACATAGGGAAATAATATTTTTCACTAAATTGAAATTTATCATAAGGTTTAGCAACTTGTTGATGCATTCATGCTGATGCATTTGTGTTTTTGTATTGCTTGGTTTTGACCAAAGATCAAAACGAATTCAAGTTGTTCTTTCAAAATGCGTTTAGGTCGATTTTCCTTCTCCGATATACATATATTATTTTTTTCAAATTCCTTGTTTCTTATCTGTCAATCAACCTCTACTCACTTCTCAGGAATTTTTCCGACTTTTTCTGTAGCTTGTTTCCACTTGTCTGTGAGCATAATCTAATTTTTAGATGCTCCAAAATTACCTTTTAGTGAGCTCCAAATACTTTATTTGGGTTCCTCATGTTCCATAATGTCTCTGAAAATTTTTCTCGAATTTTCGGAGCTTTCGGAGTATTTTTCGCGGCTTAAATAATAATTCTGGACTTTTCTGAAATTATTTTATCCATGAAAATAATTAATTCCGAAAATAATAAATTTCTCATTTTTTTCCAACGCTCAAAACCCATATGCAATAATCCTAATAAAACTCAAAGCCCATACATTTATTTACTAATGGGCTTAAATGATTACTTAGGCCTATTAGCGGAGGTGGATGGTGCAACGTCAATTAGCACCATATCGCTAGTTGACATGGAGGTGGAGAGTTTTCCTCCCTATATATATGTACCTACCTCATGGGCAATGCACACCAAAAACTACCATAGAGGAGCCCCTAGTTTGGGAAATCTCTCGTGTAGTAAATTATATTTTCTCCTCCTTCTCTTGTCGCCGTTCGACGAGGCCACCAGGCGTTCTACTCTAAGAAGAAGAAGAGGTATTTACTTGAATTCCACCGTCTAGATCACATTAAAAATCAGATTTTGATTTATTTTTGAAACTAGTTATTTACAAAACTGCCACTATCTTGTTTAGGCCATATCTTCTACGTTTTAACTCCGATTTGATCCATTCAAATTGCGTTAGATTCGTATTTGCGAGCTCTACATGTTGGTATTACTGTACAGTAGGTTTGGAAAATTTAATTTTTGAGTTTATATTAAAGTAATTATTTATCTACAGGAAATCTTAGAAAATTCATAACTTTCACGTTTTAAATCCGAATTTCGTGATCTTTACGCCTGTGTGTTCGTAGCAATGCGTAGAACATCTTTAAAACCTTTTCACATATTGTTTCATATGTTTGGTTTACTGTTCTAATTTTTATTTATTGTTTGCTTCGTGTATGATTGCTCGATGTGTGTGTGGTGATTTATTGATCAAGTCTAGTCGGTGAGATTTACGTGGAGATTTAAGAAGCTATTAATTGAAGATTTGGATCAGAGAAATGATCTCAATTTAAGGCAAGTATAGCATGGGATCATCCTTGTTTCCTATTCACCTTTAATATACTTAATTCGTGTGCATGTGTCTACCTTGTTACCACTAAGGATATCCTAGTTTTTGTATCTTGTACCCTGACACCCATGGGGCATTGCATTGGGTAGTATTTATGCTAGTGCTCAAGATAAATAACCATGATCTGTAACTTGACTAATGATATATGCAATAAACGTTTAAATGATGCTTTAAAGCAATATGGCTCAAGAGGGCTAGAGCATATTTGGTTATTTTTATGGTGCTCTAGTATCTCTCCATAAGGACTTATCTGTACGCGAACATCCTAGTACAACTGTGAGGGCTATATGAATCTGGCTTTAGCTCAGTATGAGGACCTTTTCTAGCTTGTCAGAGGTTACCCTTGTGGCGCAAATGGAGTAAAGCAGACTGTGGATCCCTGCGTGGTGTATCACACGGACTGACTTCTGAAACCTAGTGGACCTAACTTGTTAGACGAACCTTTGAAAGGCTTCATAGTGTTTCCCTGCCTGCTCACCTTGGAAGTGTTTTGGGAGTCGCGATCCCGGGCATATGGGTAATCATGACTCACAGTGAAAGTGTACAACCTCTGCAGAGTGTAAAACTGTTATAACAGCCGTTCTCACGGTCACGAGTGGCCTTGGACCCTTACAGAATAAACGATGAATTCTGATGATATTGATGTTCACTAATGATTATTGTTTCTTGCTATACATTATTCTCGTTTACATGATCATGAGATTATTTGGGTTTATGGTAAACTTGTTGCTACTCAAATGTTAAAAAGTTGAGTCACTAAAATCTATTGCAGTAAACCCATGTCAAACCTTTTGAGCTTCATGAACCCCATGATATATTTGCTGAGTTCGACATGGACTCACTCTTGCTATTTCCCACATCTCAGGAAGGGTACCAGACTGTTTACTAATGATAGTTGAGGTGTCAAAATGGACTTAATTCTAATATAAATGGGCTTATCCCTTGCTTAGGTTGGTCTTATAGGATGTCCGTTTTTGCATGTGACGTCTAGCTAGGATACCCCCTCTAAGAATTTATTTGCAGATACGGGTGTTTCTTTGTTGCCTTGGTAAATACACCATCTGTCTCTAAGAATTGCTGAATATTTTTTTGTGACATGGTGAATTTTTTACTGTCTGTTTAAATAAAACAGGTTTCGTCTCTCCTAAAATTGCATTGTATGCACCGTAAACTGGTAACAAGTGGTAGGATCAGATCACTGGATGAACACCAATTATTGGGACGAGGATACTAAAGCAGACGGAATGGGGACAGACATGCCTACCATGCTCCACACACGACAAAACTGGAAATTTGGGGTGAAAAGGACATGAGATTCACTATATATATGCCATGTGAGCAGGAGCTTGATAAATCTGCGCATATAGAGAGAATCGGGGCCGTTTAGTTGAATTGAATTCATTCTAATAATTACAATTTAGACATATATTAATTAAGCTAATATATTTGTATATGGAATATATTTGTATATTTATTATTAGGCTTACAAGGGACATACTTATATGTTTCATTTCTATTGTAGGGAAGTGAGTTGAAGAGTGTGCCATAAGTTGGAGAGTAGAATTAAAGTATGTTGTCTTATAGAATCTATTTCTATCTCTCACCATATGAATTTAAGATAGGCTTATCTGTGAGTCTGGGAAAGTTATGGAATGTTAAATTCCAAACCAAATAGCCTAATTTATTAAACAAATTTCAATTTTCCTCCAAAATGACGGGTTCCAAATAGCCCCTAAGAGAAAATAAAGGGATACGGAGTAGGTGCTGCCGTCGTCAAGTCATCTCCCCACTAAGATGTTGGTGAGGAAAATGACCTCCGCTCCGGCGGTCTCCGACAGAAATTAGTGGTGTCACTGCATGTCCACATGCCTGCAGTCCCACTTTGTTTGACATCGAGCTCCACAAATTTCAGAAAATGATGACACATTACTGCTCGCAAACAGTACCATTCCTGGCTTTTCGTGATTCCCGGGCATACATGGGAACACCAAACACCCTTGGAGGCACTGGGAAATGGGGAACGCCAGCCTTCTACGCCCGCCGGCAGGAGCACTTTCATGGCGATCACGGTGCTCGTCGTCCAGCGGGTACAGAACAGAAACCAAAGAAAGGATAGGACAACAAAGCAGAGTTCAAGAGGCAAAAAAGGAGATAATGAAATAAAAAAAAGGTAACAAAAGACTATCCACTAGACTAAAAGGGGTGCAGACTTTTCCTTAACTGTGTGTAACAACAAAGAAATTTCCTTGATGAACCCATACTTGCACCTTCATGTTGCTTTGAAGATGAAGTCATTTCTTTCTAACCAAAACACTTATGAACCCAGCGCAATGGAAATATCCATGAAGAATGGCAGCCAACCTAAACTGGTTTTTGAGATATCAAATGCGTGAACATGAAAGCATCCTCTATCAAACTGAAGTTTACAATGTTCAAGCAACTACTAGCCAAAGAACCATGGAAGAAGATATGATCCAGAGTTTATTCCGTGAAGTTTATACAGAGCACACAGTCAGAACTGGTCTGGTTTTCCCATTGGGCATTGGTCTCGTTGTCAACTGGATCGGTCCTTCCATCCATTTTGGTCATCTTTTTATTTTGCTATTAGTTTTGTGCCAACCACCTTAAGCCTAATTTGGAAGCAAAGGGGAGCCAAACCCAGGGAGCGAAAACCTCCTATGAAAAACTAAAAGTGTTATTCAAATAACATCTCCATAGATTGCTCACCCTAGGGAACGTCAGCAGCGATCCTAAGGGGATTTAAGTCTCCAAACCAGCCCTTATGGAGTCTCAACAACACCTTGTAAATCTCCAACTGACCTGTAACATTAAAAAAATTGCTTGCAGCACAGCTAATGAATGTGGGTCCGAAAGGCAGAGACTACCGTTTCAAGGCAAACTGTATGAGCTCAGCAATGTGTTCCTCGCAGACGAGCTTCTCGCACTTATCTCTTATCCACATCAAAGAATAGCTAGTCTAAAGCTGCTCCTAGAGGACACCCTTAGGGACACCCTTAGGGCGTCGCAGATGAGCTCCTGAAATCACCGGCTGATATGGCACCGAGCCAGGTAAAAAAGAAGAAAAACAAGGTAGCCGTGAGGTGGGCACAGGCAAGAAGAGGCCAAACATTTTACCGGAACTGTACGACACTAGCGCCGAACTCGTCGCTAGCGACCGGATTTTTCGTTATTCTCTCAGCTCCAGGTAGACTGTCAGGTAGACTGTCAGATAGCTCTTAGGTAGGATAGCCATTGGTGCAAATGAAAAGTTGCACTTCGGCCAGCACAACAGTGCAATTTGGCGGGGGATGCCAATTCCGATGTGGACAGCGCCTGACTGGAGAGCAATAGTTAGGGTGCGTTTTAGTTCACCAAAGGAAAATTTTAGGTGTCATATCGAATGTGTCGAAAGGACGTCGGGATGGGTCTTTTAGAAGATAAAAAAACAAATTACAGAACCCGTATCTAATGATACTAATTAATCCGTCATTAGCACATGTTGGTACTGTAGCACTTAAGGCTTTTCATGGACTAATTAGGCTTAAAAGATTCGTCTCGCGATTTCTCCGAGAACTGTGAAATTAGTTTTTTTTTCATCTACGTTTAGTACTCTATGTATGTGTCCAAACTTTCGATGTGATGAGTCGAGGCAAAAAAATTTTGGGAACTAAATCAGGCCTTAAAGGTCGGTCCAGATCAACTCATTGGCCACTTTTCAGATATTGTAGATACTCCTACCTAAGAGCTCTATAATTTTATAGTTTACAATATTTTTGCTCACTTTTACTAAATAATTAATTTGATGTACAGATCTACTATAGACATCTGAACATTATATTATATCAATATTGGACCTGTTCGGTAGCACTTCTCTCCAGCAGCGCTACTACGGCTGCTGCAGCCAAGTCTCACAGGCTATTGTACAATCAGTAACTGTTGCTCCGAAATAGTGTAGCCGAATACAGCCATTTTTGTATCAAAATTAGTGATAAATTGTAAGTACTTTCCACCAGTTCCATTGGTGTTAAGTACTTTCCGCCGCTTCAATCGGTGGTATTAGCATAGTTTTGCAAACTTTTTTTAACAATTTCTTGTGCAAAAAAATTAATTATATATATATAAAAATTTGGCCTTCTCTTTAACTCTTTCATCATGAACGAGCCCAGTGGACATTGTAGGTCCTCGTTTTCCTAGGGTCTAAAGCGGGACTTAAAGTCGAGACACCTTAATATTAATATATCATAACATTGATACTTCATATAGATATATATGAAATGTTACCAATAAATGTTTGAAATATATAAAAACACTTTTTTATCATACTCCATTCATCCCAAAATAAATAACTGTCATGGAATTTTCAAACATATTAAAGACGCTGGTAAAAGATGCATATATTCTCATCTACCTTTCCTGAAGGATATCTCTTAGATTTGGCGGTTATCATTTGCATGAACCTATGATTAGCATCTGTATTAGAAGATTGTGTCCCATGTTTTTGTAGAATGTTGTTTTCTGAGAAAAATTTTAAACCTCGTAAAGTTATTAATTATGGGACGAAGGGAGTAGTTTAGACATAATAAATTCCCTTCAAATTTCTTTTAAGGTTTCTCCGTACAACGTCATCGATGAGGGTATGAAGTCATAAATGAGTTTGCACCTATACGCAAGGTGGTATATTAAAGATGGGACACTACTTCATAAAGCTATTAATTATGGAACGAAGGGAGTAGCTACACTGTTTATACTTATTTTAACTTACTCCAAATTCTACTACATGAAAAAAATCAAAGGAGCCAAATTTTTTAGTATATTGTTATAATACTATTATATTAGTACATAAAAATAAGTATTACCACATACTCGATGATGGTCTAGTATGATCACATACTCCATATACACTTTAAATCTTGAGATACAGACATGGAAGTAGCTACACCTAGGAGTACAAAGGATTTTACACATAGATGGAAAATATGCTCCAGAATGATCAAGCTATGGATAAATATGTCGCATGAGGCAATGTAGTCAAGTTCAATTGAATCAAGAGTATCACAACAAATGATGTTTGCAAGAAGTATATGGAAATTCATGAGGGAACAGCCATGATACAAGGACAAGTTCGATCAATTTACTATGAAAAAAGATGAAAGTGTTTCCAATGTGTTCAACCGGATGTATGTCATCATGAATGAGCTCACGGATCTTGGCTATGATGTTCTCTCACAAGTTTCATACGTCATTTCTTGACCCATATGCCACAATTGTGTCTTTGCTTGTGAGGACAAATTTACTGTATAGAACTGCAACCTATATTTTGGTGGGTGAAGAATTTATGATTTTTTGCAAGAAATCAAAACGACAAGCTTATGGCAAACAAACTGATAAGAAGCGGAGAAGAGTTTACGATTTAAGTCTTAAGTGTGGAAATTCGAAGATTAAGATGAAGACAAGAAGACAGTGACCCTGATAAATGGATCGTTCTCTGTACCTAGATAGTGAGTAGTGACCTTACACAAGCTAGAAAAGACAAGCCATGCAATTTAATTCTGGTGACCTGCAGCGCTCGGGCATGTATAGCCCACAGACAGGTCTATCTACAAATTCTTGGATTCCAGAACACAGACACATAAATAGACAGCTATTTGGTTGTCTATAAGTTATTTAATGTTTGTCTATGACCGTGATCAATCATGAATATCATTTCTATATACTATTACGTTGCTAACCGATACAAAATGGATCATTCAATACATGGTGCATTCAGTCATATAGTAAGCTATAGAAATAGGTATTCAATCATTCAGTAGATGGAAATGACATTTTTATCTCTATTCGGCATGAAAACAGATAAGAAAAAAAGGTAACTGAGATACCTATACATCTTGTTCCAGTCCCTGCCATCTACGATCTACGCAAAGTAGAACAAAAAAAAAATCAGATGTGCATATCCGAGCGACGCGAGGAAGGAGATCAGCGTGCTGATGCTGTTTCCATTGGAAGCAAAGCTCAGGTCATCAACGCGAGATACCAGATGCGGCCATGGAGGAAGACGCCGCCGCCGTCGGGTCGTGGCCGTGACCGATGGGGATGGGCACAGCTGCCGCCGGGACCATGGTCTTGCCGCCTCTTCATGGACCATGTTATCTGACCTTGCCTTCCCTGTATGGGATTAAATTTGTTGAGGCTGGGTGCGTCACAAATGAGGCGGAGGGAGTCCCGACACCAGCGACCCGGCCACCGGCGAGGACGTGGATGGGAAGGGCAGGCGTCCGATGGGACGAAGCGAGTATGAGGCGCAGGTGGAGGGGATTGGCGCGGAGGAAACTAAATCGCGCCAAACTCAACTGAATCCCACGCAGGCGCAGATGAAGCGAAGACGCCACGCCCCCTACAGCACGTCTGTGGACCGACGACGAGCACAAGCCTCCCTACCCTCCTCTATCTTCTACAGTACAGCGGGATTTTTTTTTGCAAAAAACACATCATACAGACAGCTGATACAGAATCCGTCGCATGAGGTGTTCGGATACTAATAAAAAAATAAATTACAGAATCCGTTAGTAATCCGCGAGACGAATTTATAAAGCTTAATTAACCCATCATTAACACATGTTTACTGTAGCACAACATTGTCAAATCAGGGACTAATTAGGCTTAAAACATTCGTTTTGCAAAATAGTCTTAATCTGTAAATTTAGTTTCGTAATTAGTCTATATTTAATACTTCATACATGTGTCCTAGCGACAGCGAATAAAGTTTAGGAGGAGAACCAAACATCCCCTAAGGCTGCTGCTGCTGCGTGTGCATGCCTTTGATAATGATCTTACATTATTGTTGCATGCAGGATGGAGCAACAATGCTATTGCAATATACTCCCTCCATCTGGAGGCGGTAGTATAGATGTCCTTTGTGTACGTCAACGACAAGCAAGCTCGTGATCCGCGTGCTTTTGCGCAGGCCTGCTGCCATCGATTGTGCAGTGCAGCAGTGATGACGTTCTCCGCGCTACGCCATCGAGGAAAACGATGGAGAGAATGGTCCCCTAGGTGCGTCTGTTTTATCCTGGCATATATAATATAGAAGTTGCTAGTGCCGTCACTAACACAGCCATGTTCGCACTACAAGTTGCTAGTGGTGTCACTAAATGTTGATTTGAGGTTGTGAATTGATGTTGATTTGACTTTTTAAATTGAATGGTCTAATCAATTTGATCCTCTAATTATTGTGTCAATTAGAGAATGTGAGGATTGTAACTGAAGCAAAAGGTTGCGTATATGTCAATTTAGTGTCTCAATCCAGAAACACTATCCTTTGATACCTATGTTCCAGCACTAACAAAATAGAGAAATGCTTGGACAATGTACTGTTGCTTTAACAAATCTTGATAAAATTTTGGGGCCTGAGGTCATAACTGGCGTGAGTCACTGATAACAACTCCTATTACCATTGACGCGTCTAGTTGGGAAGGGTCTTTGATAACTAGCCATTAGTGACACGTTTTGTTTACTGGCCATGGGATCAGTGACATGTTCTATTTACCGACATCACTGATCTATATTAGTGGCGCGTTTCAATTATGCATCACTGGTTAAGGTGTCTCGTTTTGTGCTATTTTGTCAGAGTGTGCTGCTGCTGCTGCTTGGACTACAACTAAACATTGATAATAAACCCTATGATAAGAGTCCAACATAAGATTATGTTAAATCTCAACAAGGAGATAGCAGATCGGTAGAACACCCAACCAACTCTGTGAATCGCTCAAGGGCTATACCCATGGGGTACGGTCACGTGTACCTTCTCGTGGAGCCAGGACAAACCCGAGCACACCCTTGGCCATCACTCAGGGCCCAGCGGCTCAGCCATGGCCCAAGCCAGACCTCTACCCTGGCCACTGCTTGGGCCTTTATCTGGATGCCAATTGACGTCCCGATGGCAGGAAGCCAACTCAAGATGTTTTTAGCCTAGACATACACTCCTCGCCGCCCGCGTTGGGCTGCCCTCAAGATAAGTTTCGACCTTTCTCTTCCACCAAGGAAAAGGACAAAAGGCTGCCAATTGCTTACCCAACAGGAAATTAAAGTAGTACCACAACTTGCAAAGGCCTTGTTTAGATCCCAAATTTGGGAAGCAAACTTTGCATAGTAAATGTCCCGACACACTGTAGCAATTTTGTTTTTATTTGGTAATAATTGTCCAAATATTGATTAATTAGGCTTAAAATATTCGTCTCGCAAAGTACAACAAAACTGTGCCATTAGTTTTTGATTTCATGTACATTTAGTACTCCATATATGTGCCGACATTTTGATGTGACGGGGAATCTTTTTGCATAGTGGAATTTGAGGATGAATTTGGCTATCTAAACAAGGCCAAAGACTTGCTCGTCGTCCGTCCTCATTGTGACAGAGAGAATCGCATGCCTGCCTCATGTCTATTGGAGAACATATTCTTTTGCCTTTAATTATGTCATCAGTGATGACGGCCGGGCCCGCACCTTTAATTGCACATTTACTTAGAGACTCTGGTCTCTGTTTCCTGAAAACTGTCTCCGGGCTCCTGCAGCAAACTCTGTTTCTTTCCACATTTACTTTGAGGCCTTGTTTAGTTCACAAAATATTTTGGAAAATGGTACTGTAACACTTTCGTTGTTATTTGACAATTAGTATCTAATCATAGTCTAATTAGACTTAAAAGATTCATCTCGTGAATTTTGTCTAAACTATGTAATTAGTTTTATTTTTTATCTATATTTAATGCTTCATGCATGCGTCAAATATTCGATGTGACGGGAAATCTTGAAAAATATTGCAAAATTTTGAGAACTTATCAGGCCCTGAGACTCTGGTCTCTGTTTCCTGAGAACACCTATGATAGATTATCCCTAGTAGCAATTCTAAGTTATCTCTAGCGATGCAAATTCTTCGTTGTGTACATGTACCTGAAAATGGTAGCTCGTAGAAGTAGTACAATGTCCCAGAGTGCGAGGAGATCCACCACTTCTGCCATGATAGGAGAGTGGAGATGCAAGCCACTGCAAGCAAAAGGAGCAACAAATGATGCACGCCACTACCACTGTTTCACTGCACTTTAAAGACTTGCACCTGTTCGCTGGATGATTTCTGACCGGTGCTAATTTGTTGTTAGAGAAAACCATTGCTGAATGGCTAGCTGATTCTGGCTGATAAGCACCAGCGAACGAGCTGTTGACTTACAGGACTAGCGGGTCCTGTTAGCACAGAGACCATTGTTGAATGATCCCCCACCACTCCACACACACCACACACACATACACACACTTGTAGTGGCAGTGTGGCACCATTCCTCAACACCCAACTTCCCGCAACTGTACTGCCCCATCTCGCCTACAGCCTACAGGCTCCAGGAAACCTTGGTGAGTCAGGGATCTTTTAATTCGGCTTGTCTTCTTTTGTGTTGGTTGAATATAGAACGATGTCTCCGTTTTAGTTCGATTGGATTTGTTTCCATCGGTCTTTTGCTTGTTCCATTCTGATTCGTGGCCTTTTGAGCTGCTGCTGATTCTCTCCTTCTTCAGTGGATGAACACTGCTTCGATCTGCAATCTGATCTGGACACCGTTCAACCATTTTTGGATATCTAGATCTGGATCCTTGTACACATGTGCTTCTGCTGCTGCTTCGTTCTCTTTTTCATCAGTGGATGAACATTACTCTGCTTCTGCAATTTAATCTGCCATCATTCAACTCTTTTTTTCCCCTGATCTCTAGATCCATGTTCACATGTGCTTCGGGAATATCACTAGTCAGTAGTTACCTTGGGACTTGGGAGCCATGGAGTTTGCGACAGGGGCGCTGGGCACCCTGCTTCCGAAGCTCGGCCAGCTGCTCCAGGATGAGTACAACCTCCAGAAGGGAGTGAAGAAAGACATCCAGTTCTTCATGAGAGAGCTGGAGAATATGTGCGCCGCCCTCCGCGATGTCAGAGAGGTGCCACAGGAGGAGCTCAAGGAAGTAGTCAAAATCTGGGCTCGGGATGTTAGGGAGCTCTCCTACGACATGGAGGACATTGTTGACACCTTCCTTGTGCGTGTTCAGGGCTCTGAGCCTCCCAGCAAAAGGAGCAACAAAAGATTCATCAAGAAGATGACAAGTATTGTGAGCAAGGCGAAGACTCGCCATGAGATCGGCCAAGAGATCAAGGACATCAAGGAACGTGTCAAGGAGGTGGCCGAGCGACGTGACAGGTCAGGGAACACCAATGACTTTGCATTTGAATTTCACCGAAATTTCCTCTTATTAACCATTTTGTGCTGATTTTTTATTCTCTCTGAACAGGTACAAGGTTGATGCTATTACTCCTGCCGAAACATCGGCTGACCCTCGCATAACAGCTCTGTACACCAAGGCGGCTAGCCTTGTTGGCATTGATGAGCCAAGGGAAGAGCTGGTCTCGATGTTGACCAAGGAAGATGGTGACATGTTGTCAACTGAACAAAAGATAGTTTCTATCGTTGGCTTTGGAGGACTAGGCAAGACAACGCTTGCTAAAGCAGTTTATGATAAGATTAAACCACAATTCAATTGCACAGCTTTTGTATCAGTGTCTCGTGTTCCTGACATTATAAAAATTTTCAAGGACATGCTTTATGAGCTCGATAAGAAAGAGTACCGGGACATTCACAACGCTGCATTGGGTCAACAGCATCTTACTGACCTTGTCCAGGAATTTCTCAAAAATAAGAGGTACGTGCTGTCTTGTGTGCTAGCTCAAATAATCACGGCATGAGTCCATTGGATGGAAACCTCTGAAGATCATTACACACATGCGTGGTACTGTCAACAGTAAAATTGTAGGTTTATGATTGGTTACAGTCGTCAATGACAACATGTGGCGGCAGCTGTGCACGTGTATCTTCTTTCCATTATAAAATTGCCCAATCACTTTTTTACTTACAAACAAAATGATCACACGACTATTTTTCTGATAATGAATGATTTTATTGATTTTAAAGATTATTGATTTGGGTCAACAAAAAATCTCAAAAACTCCCTCAACCTTGGCATAGCATTATTATTAACAAAATCTGATAAAGTAATAAGAAATATTTATAATACTCTAAGGGCATTTTTGGATCAATTAGTGCTAACTGTTAGCTACAGTCAGAGAAAATCTAGCTCATATGTTTTTATTAGCTAACCTATTACTTTACACCAGTTAATAACTTTTTTATTTTAGAGGTAGCTCCTTTTGCACTACCTATTAGCTGGACTATCAGCACTACTGTTTGAATCCACTAGTGCAAATTTTAGCTGCTAACAATTAGCACTAATGGATCCAAGCAGGACTTAATAGCTATCAGTCAGAACACTGGATTGCCTCCCATGTACCAAGGAAACATATGCCTATCTACCTGTGCAAAATTTGTGAAGCTACCACAACTAAATGCTATGAAGTCACTCCTAGATATTAGTCTATGTAAAGAGCCACTGGATAACAGAGTACATAACTTGCAGGGTAGAGGTTTTGTTTTGTTTTTGCATCTACCAAGTGAATCCCCCTTAACCAAAGTGTGCGACATGTATCGGTCGCTATGTCTACATGTACTTTGGGTTTTCATTGCCTGGAAACAATCTCTCAAGATTACTGCACACATGCGTGGTGTTTGTCAGTAGAAAAATGTTAGATTTGTGACATAAGGTTAAACTCTTTGGTGATAACTAAGAATGTGTGCATATAACATGTTGTTCCATGGAAGAAACAACCAATCTCTTTTTGTATTTTTCTATTACAATTTTTATGCCGAATGATTACACAACTGTAGTTATATTCCCACACTCCGAGTACATACCGACCTAATCTGAGTCCAAACAGGGTAACTTTTAGTGTTTAGGGTAGAAATTAGAAAACACAAGAAAACAGTAAGAATGAAATTGTTCCTACTTTACGCCGAGCATGTTCTTATTTACCTTGCAGATTATTACCATCATATGCTTATATATACTGCAAATCATCTCTATCTATGCTTATCATGACTCTCTATTGCCGCAAACATATAGGTACCTCATTGTAATAGATGATATATGGGATACAAAACCATGGGAGATGATACAATGTGCTCTACCTGAGGACGGCCTGAAAAGCAGAGTACTCACAACTACCCGCATAATTGATGTTGCTGAGTATGTTGGTGGTTGCTATAGGATGAAACATCTTACTAGCATGAGCTCTAAAATCTTATTCTATGGACGAATATTTGGCTCTATAGACAATTGTCCTCCACAATTTTCTGATGTATCTGAAAAAGTTTTGAAGAAATGTGGAGGTGTTCCGTTAGCTATTGTTACCATATCAAGCTTGCTGGCTAATAAGTCAAGAAAAATTAATGAGTGGTCCGATGTGTGTGATGCAATTGGTGCCGGAGTAGGAAACAATCCCGGTATGGACGACATGAGGAAGATATTGCTGCTTAGCTATTATGATCTAACTCCTCAACTGAAGACATGCTTACTATATCTAAGTTTATTTCCTGAAGATTATGAGTTTCGAAAAACTAGGTTAATTTTGAGGTGGATAGCTGAAGGATTTGTCCAACAAGGAGATGTGAGGCAAAGCTTATTTGAGATTGGACAGAGTTACTTCAATGAGCTTGTAAACAAAAGCCTCATCCAGCCAGACATTAATCAGGATGATATGTCTCCTCTTACATGCCGGGTGCATGATATGGTGCTTGATCTCATTTGTTCCTTGTCGAGAGATGAAAGTTTTGCCACCACTGTATATGGTGCCTCCAAGCAAATCACATCTTCAGAAAGCAAGGTTCGCAGGATCTCTATCTATAGTACTAGTTGGCCTAGAATGAACATGTCCAAACTGAGGTCCCTTACTATCAACAATTCTGCTATAATTAATTCAATGCCACCACTTTCATTGTATCATCTTTTGTATGTATTGGATCTCCAAGACTGCAATCTTAGAGACCATCCAACTCTAGAGTTTGTCAGTAAATTATTTCACCTAAGGTACCTAAGTCTAACAGGCACTGGATATGCTGGCGAGGTCCCAAGAGAGATAGGGAAGCTACAGTTTTTGCAGACATTTTACTTCCCTGGAACTTACATAAAAGAAGTGTCATTGAGTATCTTGGGGCTGAGACAATTAATGTGCCTTGTTGTTGGGGAGAATACAAGGCTGCCAACAAGTGGGTTGAGAAATTTGTCGTCTCTGGAGCTGCTTCGGATGAATGTGGATTCTGCATACATTGCAGAAGAGCTGGGCCATCTGACGCAACTGAGGGTGCTAATGGTTGTGCTCAGAAAGGACAAGGAAGGCAGATGGGATGAAAGGATGTGCCGAGTTCTGGTGGGGTCCCTTGGCAAACTGCACGAAATCCAAACTCTACAAGTAGAAATCTCAGATGACATGGAAGTTCATCTTGAAGGCTCAGTGGACTCCCTGTGGAATCTATCTCATCTTGTTATTAATGGAACCAGTCGGTTGCCGACATGGATTGATCACACATCATTTCTCCTCCTATCCCAGCTGTGCATAAAGGTGGGTCAAGTTCGAAGGGAGGACATCCATGTCCTCGGCCGGCTGAAGGCTCTTCGTGCTCTCCACCTGAGAGTGTCTGGTGCCAAACAAGTGTTTGAAAGGTTCATGATTAGCGCTGATGCCTTCCCAAGTGTAACACATTGTGCATTCTCTGGGTTTTCAATGGTGCCGTCTATGTTTCCACCTGGAGCTATGCCCAGGCTTCGATGTTTTGAGTTTCATATCCGACCAGAGGATTTTGGCGATAGTGAATTTACTGTTGACGACCTGGCCCTAAGCCACCTGCCATCCCTTCACACTGTTTGGGTTCAACTTGATGGAGAGGATACATTTAGTGAAGAGTTGGCAATGAAAGTAAAAGAAGCACTGAAGAACGAGGCACGTGCCCACCCCAACCATCTGGATATTGATATCAGAATTGATGACGAGCGGATCAAGATGTGCTGCACCCCCACCTTTTGTGTGGGGGATGACAGGCCACACTGTTCGGGTTCAACTTGATGGAGTGGAACAAGCTGTGCACAGGCTGTGCATGTACGTACTCCTTTTCCTTTTTCTGCTTCTTTTGTGTGGCCTGTCTAATAATCTTCTTCATGCTGCCATGAGTACTATGACATCGATGGATGCTGAGGACTTCACCCCCATCTTCCAGTTTTATGTCTCTATGAATCCTTTACATTTGTTATGTTTCTAGTTACCACTTGTATTCATTTGATTCTAGCACAACTGATGATTGGACAATGTAGTTGCAAACTGTGTTTCTTCTTTGCACAGTTGGACTCTGTCTGCGTATTTTGAAATCAATGTGGTTGTCCTTTCTTATAAATTCTGACTTATTGGTAAAAGATGCTAATCCTTCATGGTGTACATACATCGACTATAGCCTCAGCCACTACCTACAACAGGTTCATCTGTGATATCTTTGCCAATGGCCCATTGCTTACTGTCTCCACCTTATGTGTCCATTGCAGTAGATTCAGCAACACAAGGCCAGCATTTGCAGTGTCCGCCATACAGCTTTACAGTGCGATCGACATCAATGGCCACGCCTACACTCACATTGTTCTTGTGTATTCGATCATGCTCTCTGAATATCAGTAGATCTACTTGGCTTGCTCAAGATTTCAGTTTACTTCTGCTCTTTAGACCTTCAGTAACACCGGGCTGCCATTTCTAGTTTTTATTCGGTCATGTACTTACAATTAAGTTTGTGCCATATACTATGTTGTGCAAAATTAATGGAGGCAGACTCATTGCTGTCATCATGGTTTTTAACTTTTCATTTCTGTCACCATATCATGTACACATCATGCATGTTACAGTTTGTTTGGTACGTTTGGATGACAGCTGATGAGCAGACGCACTGACTATGTCGGCCACAGTGAGCCCGATCCCAATAAGCAGCCAATGATTCTGCCACCATGGTCAAGCTGCCGCCGCCCCTAGTGCACCATCGCTGCGAACTTCTGCTGGTGCCATCTTCATCCACTTCAAGTGAGGTGACACCACGTGTCGTCGGTTAGCCAACTGATGAGAGTCGTCGAACATCGGGGTATGTTAAGTCCCCAAAAAGAGTTCCCGACCGACAGATCCCCTGACCAACCTCTCAACAAGGTCACTCGGGGGATATACCCATCGGGTACACTCGCTCGCACCCTCTGGTCGGAAGCCCAAGCACGCCCACGGCTACTGTCATGGTTCGCGGGCACGCTAGGGCACAGGCTCCCGAGCAACAGCAGCCTGAGCCTGACTCTAGCCCAACACCAACCCGAGCCAATGCTCGGGTAGGGAACGACATCCACGACGCCAGTCCATTCAACGGGCGCAAGGAGCTGTCCGCCTTCCATGACAGGGTCATGCAGCAAGCTTGACACAACAGGACAAGGGAATTCACCAACTCCAAGGGCGTGAGGCTCTAGGCCCACTAGTCAGCCCCCGGGCCGGGGCTCCTTAGTAGCCAAGGAGGGCTTGAGAAGGTTCACCCAGTGGAGGCCGGCCCGCAGCAGCCAACCCCTAATAACGGTCAAGTATGTGTTTTGAGCAACTAGAGGTTACAATTTTATAACCAATCTAATAGATGGGCTGCTCTACAAATGGTCTATGGGAAGTGCACAAATTGGCAGCCACAGTAGAGTATGAACTATGAAGGGATGTGGGATAGATGGGCTCAACCATTAGAGAGGAAATGAGTAGGCTAAATTGACAATTAGGAATAATAAAAAAAATAATAAAATAAGGTTTTGACCTGAATTTTGATATGATTTGCAGGGACATTTCCTAAGATTTTTTATAAGGAGATTTAAACCGGCCTAAAACCTATTCCAATTTCTAATTTTATTTTCACTTTGCGTCATATTCAACGTTGCATCAACAAAACATCTTTAGGTAGCTATTATCGGTTAATTGATATGGTCTAGAATGTGTCTACATGCTACCGACAGTCCAAAGTGTGTCAAATTTTGTTTCATTTTGAGGTGGTTTCATTATTATATAAAAAAACATCTTTATGTGGCTATGCATTATTGTTTGATATGCTTTGCAGCATATGTAAACCCTACTAACAGTTGAATTGTCTAACTTTATGTCATTTTGAGACATCTTTAGAATACTGACTCAAAAACCATCTCTAATTGATAATGAAACATTGTTTGAAATATAGGCTTTGTAATGTGTCTATATGCTCATGACGGTTAAAAGCGTGTGTAACACAGTGTCATTTTGAGACATTTTTTATATCATTATAAAAAGTGTCTTTAGATGCCTTTTGATAGTGAAAACGTGTCCAATATCATGTCATATTGAGTCGTTCTCAAAATCATTTCAAGGAGCATCTTTACGTACTCATATAAAGACGCTTTTAACTTGCGTTACTATGAAAACATGTCCAGAGGGACCTTTTCTTATAGTCAACTCAGCAAGCTTGCTAATGTGTCAGAGCATTAAATAAGAATGAAACTCCTTTGAAACTCTCATTAAGACTCGACTTAGGGCATGTACAACGGGTCCTTTAACCCCGTCTCATCGTCGCATCTTTTACGAAAAACACCATGTGAGAGCCTGGAGATGGCACTGGTGTCACCTCGCGAGGTGATGGGAACGTCCCTTCTCTGATGCATAGAAGACAGCTCCAGCAGCGATGTACGGCCGAGTCGACGGCGCATGGATCCCGTGCTCGCGGGGCGTCTGGTTGGGGCACGCGTGTGAGGGGCTCCGCTCTCTTCGTCGCATAAAATGTCGAGCGCCTTGGCCAGGAAAAGCAAGGAAGTCACCAGATCTATGAAAAGCAAGGGCGCCTCAGCAGTGACAGCGGCAGCCAAGACCCTTCGTCGCGGTTGTGGTTCGGTGGCGGCTCCTCTCCCACAGCTCTCCCCCGAGGTCAAGCTCGAGATGGGCCACAACGGCCATGTGGCGAGCTCGCTGGTCGCTGCGTACGCGGCCAGGGGCAGCGAGTGTGTGCAGGCTGCCCAGTTCAGGAAGGCATTGGAGATGTTTCATGAGATGCAGCGTAGCAATGTGACTGCAGAACTGCAGATGAGTTCACCTTGGTGAGCATGCGTGATCACAGCCTATGCAAAGGTCAGGACGGGTACATGAACAGGCAACAGATTAAGATGGTTGCTTCATGTGATTTCGTCAATAACGTGCTCATACAGGCATCGAGTGAGTGCATTGGATTTTTTCAAAGACAAGTAACACAAAGATAAAATGTATTATTTATATTGAAGATATAAAAAAGTTTTTGTAATGGTGTTCATCTTATTTAAGCTTATTTATTTTCTATCAAATAGCAATACAATGGTATACAAAATAGTGTTAATGATTGAAGCCCTGTTTGTTTTCAATCCTATAGCAACACAATGTTATACAAAATAGTGTTCATGATTGATCTTGGCTACATATACAGAGCATTAAATAGCTTGCAGACAGTAAAACGGTCTCTCAATTGTATAACTTGTCTTTTTAGCTGTCTGTATGCTAGATTCGATGCTCTTAGAGACGACCCCCCTATGTGGGTTATACATGCCCTTATTATATTATGCCAGAGCCCAGGTTCCAATGCCCAACATTATCGATCACTGTCGCGAACACTTGATTGAACCATGCATATAGATAGTACATACACTAACATCCTTTCTCTGAATCATGGAACTGTCGTGCAGTGTCTTGTTATCACTAGCATGGAGCAAATGAGGGGTGTTTAGTTTGCGATTTTTTTTGGTTTCGGGTACTGTAGCTTTTTTGTTTTATTTAGCAATTACTGTTCAATCATGGACTAATTAGGCTTAAAAGATTCGTCTCGCGATTTCACGGTGAACTGTGCAATTAGTTTTTTGTCTCGTCTATATTTAATGCTCCATACATATGCCGTAAGATTCGATATGATGTTTTGAAGTAAAAATTTTTGGGAACTAAACAACCCCTGAATTGAGACCCACCGTCCTGTGTGGTCTGTGCGTGCAGCCTTTAATTGTCAACCACCAAGCAGCAACACATGCAGGGGAGACGACCCGTGAGCTGAGTCGTTCGTCATTGTCGTCGTCATCTCCTCATTCTAGCTACGAGCACTACAGGATACGCATGATTTGCCGAGTGGCAGGGGCACTCGGCAAAGCACACACAGTAAATTTTCGATCGGAACAAACCTCTATGCCCAGCGCTGTTTGTCCGGCTCTCGGCAAAGGCTTTATTGAGTGCCCGACGCGGCACTTGACAAAGAAAAGTGGCTGTGACGGCGGCCGTTCCGTTAACGGTTACTTTGCCGAGTGCCTCTCCACCTGTCATTCAGCAAAGAATTTTTTAAAAAAATTCTTTGCCGAGTGTCCTTCCAGCTTAGCACTTGGCAAATAATTTTTTTGAAAATTCTTTGTCGGGTGCCCAGACACCTAGCATTCGCAAAGAATTTTTTTTGAAAATTCTTTGCCGAGTGCCCAGCCACCTGGCACTCAGCAAACAATTTTTTTTTGAAAATTCTTTGCCGAGTGCCCAGACACCTGGCACTTGGCAAAGAATTTTTAGTCACCTGGCACTCGGCAAAGGTGGGAAATCAGCCTAAAATTGGCTTCGTTTCCGGCTATGCCGAGTGTTTCAGGCACTGCACTCGGCATAGATTGTCTTGACCATAAATGTCCTATTTTTTTTGATTTTTTGCATTTCATCACGACAAAAATAATATAACACATATATCACATCCATCACATATATCTCACATACGTCACATATATCTCACATAGATCACATGCATCATAATTGTAACACCCTAAAATTTGCTTCTTTGAAAATAGAGCTAAAATGAGTTAATTTTGAATTTTTGTGCTCATGAAAACATAGGGAAATAATATTTTTCACTAAATTGAAATTTATCATAAGGTTTAGCAACTTGTTGATGCATTCATGCTGATGCATTTGTGTTTTTGTATTGCTTGGTTTTGACCAAAGATCAAAACGAATTCAAGTTGTTCTTTCAAAATGCGTTTAGGTCAATTTTCCTTCTCCGATATACATATATTATTTTTTTCAAATTCCTTGTTTCTCATCTGTCAATCAACCTCTACTCACTTCTCAGGAATTTTTCCGACTTTTTCTGTAGCTTGTTTCCACTTGTCTGTGAGCATAATCTAATTTTTAGATGCTCCAAAATTACCTTTTAGTGAGCTCCAAATACTTTATTTGGGTTCCTCATGTTCCATAATGTCTCTGGAAATTTTTCTCGAATTTTCGGAGCTTTCGGAGTATTTTTCGCGGCTTAAATAATAATTCTGGACTTTTCTGAAATTATTTTATCCATGAAAATAATAAATTTCTCATTTTTTTGCAACACTCAAAACCCATGTGCAATAATCCTAATAAAACTCAAAGGCCCATACATTTATTTACTAATGGGCTTAAATGATTACTTAGGCCTATTAGCGGAGGTGGATGGTGCAACGTCAATTAGCACCATATCGCTAGTTGACATGGAGGTGGAGAGTTTTCCTCCCTATATATATGTACCTACCCCATGGGCAATGCACACCAAAAACTACCATAGAGGAGCCCTTAGTTTGGGAAATCTCTCGTGTAGTAAATTATATTTTCTCCTCCTTCTCTTCTCGCCGTTCGACGAAGCCACCAGGCGTTCTACTCTAAGAAGAAGAAGATGTATTTACTTGAATTCCACCGTCTAGATCACATTAAAAACCAGATTTTGATTTATTTTCGAAACTAATTATTTACAAAACTGCCACTATCTTGTTTAGGCCATATCTTCTACGTTTTAACTCCGATTTGATCCATTCAAATTGCGTTAGATTCGTATTTGCGAGCTCTACATGTTGGTAGTACTGTACAGTAGATTTGGAAAATTTAATTTTTGAGTTTATATTAAAGTAATTATTTATCTATAGGAAATCTTAGAAAATTCATAACTTTCACGTTTTAAATCCGAATTTCGTGATCTTTACGCCTGTGTGTTCGTAGCAATGCGTAGAACATCTTTAAAACCTTTTCACATATTATTTCATATGTTTAGTTTACTGTTCTAATTATTATTTATTGTTTGCTTCGTGTATGATTGCTCGATGTGTGTGTGGTGATTTATTGATCAAGTCTAGTCGGTGAGATTTACGTGGAGATTCAAGAAGCTATTAATTAAAGATTTCGATCAGAGAAATGATCTCAATTTAAGGCAAGTATAGCATGGGATCATCCTTGTTTCCTATTCACCTTTAATATACTTAATTCGTGTGCATGTGTCTACCTTGTTAACACTAAGGATATCCTAGTTTTTGTATCTTGTACCTTGACACCAATGGGGCATTGCATTGGGTAGTATTTATGCTAGTGCTCAAGATAAATAACCATGATCTGTAACTTGACTAATGATATATGCAATAAACGTTTAAATGATGCTTTAAAGCAATATGGCTCAAGAGGGCTAGAGCATATTTGGTTGTTTTTATGGTGCTCTAGTATCTCTCCATAAGGACTTATCTGTAAGCGAACATCCTAGACTTACAGTACAACTGTGAGGGCTATATGAATCTGGCTTTAGCTCAGTATGAGGACCTTTTCTAGCTTGTCAGAGGTTACCCTTGTGGCGCAAATGGAGTAAAGCAGACTGTGGATCCCTGCGTGGTGTATCACACGGACTGACTTCTGAAACCTAGCGGACCTAACTTGTTAGACGAACCTTTGAAAGGCTTCATAGTGTTTCCCTGCCTGCTCACCTTGGAAGTGTTTTGGGAGTCGCGATCCCGGGCATATGGGTAATCATGACTCACAGTGAAAGTGTACAACCTCTGCAGAGTGTAAAACTGTTATAACAGCCGTTCTCACGGTCACGAGTGGCCTTGGACCCTTACAGAATAAACGATGAATTCTGATGATATTGATGTTCACTAATGATTATTGTTTCTTGCTATACATTATTCTCGTTTACATGATCATGAGATTATTTGGGTTTATGGTAAACTTGTTGCTACTCAAATGTTAAAAAGTTGAGTCACTAAAAGCTATTGCAGTAAACCCTTGTCAAACCTTTTGAGCTTCATGAACCCCATGATATATTTGCTGAGTTCGACATGGACTCACTCTTGCTATTTCCCACATCTCAGGAAGGGTACCAGACTGTTTACTAATGATAGTTGGTGTCAAAATGGACTTAATTCTAATATAAATGGGCTTATCCCTTGCTTAGGTTGGTCTTATAGGATGTCCGTTTTTGCATGTGACGTCTAGCTAGGATACCCCCTCTAAGAATTTATTTGCAGATACGGGTGTTTCTTTGTTGCCTTGGTAAATACACCATCTGTCTCTAAGAATTGCTGAATATTTTTTTTGTGACATGGTGAATTTTTTACTGTCTGTTTAAATAAAACAGGTTTCGTCTCTCCTAAAATTGCATTGTATGCACCGTAAACTGGTAACAAGTGGTAGGATCAGATCACTGGATGAACACCAATTATTGGGACGAGGATACTAAAGCAGACGGAATGGGGACAGACATGCCTACCATGCTCCACACACGACAAAACTGGAAATTTGGGGTGAAAAGGACATGAGATTCACTATATATATGCCATGTGAGCAGGAGCTTGATAAATCTGCGCATATAGAGAGAATCGGGGCCGTTTAGTTGAATTGAATTCATTCTAATAATTACAATTTAGACATATATTAATTAAGCTAATATATTTGTATATGGAATATATTTGTATATTTATTGTTAGGCTTACAAGGGACATACTTATATGTTTCATTTCTATTGTAGGGAAGTGAGTTGAAGAGTGTGCCATAAGTTGGAGAGTAGAATTAAAGTATATTGTCTTGTAGAATCTATTTCTATCTCTCACCATATGAATTTAAGATAGGCTTATCTGTGAGTCTGGGAAAGTTATGGAATGTTAAATTCCAAACCAAATAGCCTAATTTATTAAACAAATTTCAATTTTCCTCCAAAATGACGGGTTCCAAATAGCCCCTAAGAGAAAATAAAGGGATACGGAGTAGGTGCTGCCGTCGTCAAGTCATCTCCCCACTAAGATGTTGGTGAGGAAAATGACCTCCGCTCCAGCGGTCTCCGACAGAAATTAGTGGTGTCACTGCATGTCCACATGCCTGCAGTCCCACTTTGTTTGACATCGAGCTCCACAAATTTCAGAAAATGATGACACATTACTGCTCGCAAACAGTACCATTCCTGGCTTTTCGTGATTCCCGGGCATACATGGGAACACCAAACACCCTTGGAGGCACTGGGAAATGGGGAACGCCAGCCTTCTACGCCCGCCGGCAGGAGCACTTTCATGGCGATCACGGTGCTCGTCGTCCAGCGGGTACAGAACAGAAACCAAAGAAAGGATAGGACAACAAAGCAGAGTTCAAGAGGCAAAAAAAGGAGATAATGAAATAAAAAAAAGGTAACAAAAGACTATCCACTAGACTAAAAGGGGTGCAGACTTTTCCTTAACTGTGTGTAACAACAAAGAAATTTCCTTGATGAACCCATACTTGCACCTTCATGTTGCTTTGAAGATGAAGTCATTTCTTTCTAACCAAAACACTTATGAACCCAGCGCAATGGAAATATCCATGAAGAATGGCAGCCAACCTAAACTGGTTTTTGAGATATCAAATGCGTGAACATGAAAGCATCCTCTATCAAACTGAAGTTTACAATGTTCAAGCAACTACTAGCCAAAGAACCATGGAAGAAGATATGATCCAGAGTTTATTCCGTGAAGTTTATACAGAGCACACGGTCAGAACTGGTCTGGTTTTCCCATTGGGCATTGGTCTCGTTGTCAACTGGATCGGTCCTTCCATCCATTTTGGTCATCTTTTTATTTTGCTATTAGTTTTGTGCCAACCACCTTAAGCCTAATTTGGAAGCAAAGGGGAGCCAAACCCAGGGAGCGAAAACCTCCTATGAAAAACTAAAAGTGTTATTCAAATAACATCTCCATAGATTGCTCACCCTAGGGAACGTCAGCAGCGATCCTAAGGGGATTTAAGTCTCCAAACCAGCCCTTATGGAGTCTCAACAACACCTTGTAAATCTCCAACTGACCTGTAACATTAAAAAAATTGCTTGCAGCACAGCTAATGAATGTGGGTCCGAAAGGCAGAGACTACTGTTTCAAGGCAAACTGTATGAGCTCAGCAATGTGTTCCTCGCAGACGAGCTTCTCGCACTTATCTCTTATCCACATCAAAGAATAGCTAGTCTAAAGCTGCTCCTAGAGGACACCCTTAGGGCGTCCCAGATGAGCTCCTGAAATCACCGGCTGATATGGCACCGAGCCAGGTAAAAAAGAAGAAAAACAAGGTAGCCGTGAGGTGGGCACAGGCAAGAAGAGGCCAAACATTTTACCGGAACTGTACGACACTAGCGCCGAACTCGTCGCTAGCGACCGGATTTTTCGTTATTCTCTCAGCTCCAGGTAGACTGTCAGGTAGACTGTCAGATAGCTCTTAGGTAGGATAGCCATTGGTGCAAATGAAAAGTTGCACTTCCGGCCAGCACAACAGTGCAATTTGGCGCGGGATGCCAATTCCGATGTGGACAGCGCCTGACTGGAGAGCAATAGTTAGGGTGCGTTTTAGTTCACGAAAGGAAAATTTTGGGTGTCACATCGAATGTGTCGAAAGGACGTCAGGAGGAGTTTTCAGAAAATAATAAAAAAACAAATTACAGAACCCGTATCTAATGATACTAATTAATCCGTCATTAGCACGTGTTGGTACTGTAGCACTTAAGGCTTTTCATGGACTAATTAGGCTTAAAATATTCGTCTTGCGATTTCTCCGAGAACTGTGAAATTAGTCTTTTTTTCATCTACGTTTGGTACTCTATGCATGTGTCCAAACATTTGATGTGATGAGTCGAGGCAAAAAAAAATTTTGCGAACTAAACCAGGCCTTAAAGGTCGGTCCAGATCAACTCATTGGCCACTTTTCAGATATTGGAGATACTCCTACCTAAGAGCTCTATAATTTTATAGTTTACAATATTTTTGCTTACTTTTACTAAATAATTAATTTGATGTACAGATCTACTATAGACATCTGAACATTATATTATATCAATATTAGACCTGTTCAGTAGCACTTCTCTACAGCAGCACTACTACGGCTGCTGCAGCCAAGTCTCACAGGCTATTGTACAATCAGTAACTGTTGCTCCGAAATAGTGTAGCCGAATACAGCCATTTTTGTATCAAAATTAGTGATAAATTGTAAGTACTTTCCACCAGTTCCATTGGTGGTAAGTACTTTCCGCCGCTTCAATCGGTGGTATTAGCATAGTTTTGCAAACTTTTTTTAACAATTTCTTGTGCAAAAAAATTAATTATATATATATAAAAATTTGGCCTTCTCTTTAACTCTTTCATCATGAACGAGCCCAGTGGACATTGTAGGTCCTCGTTTTCCTAGGGTCTAAAGCGGGACTTAAAGTTGAGACACCTTAATATTAATATATCATAACATTGATACTTCATATAGATATATATGAAATGTTACCAATAAATGTTTGAAATATATAAAAAACACTTTTTTTATCATACTCCATTCATCCCAAAATAAATAACTTTCATGAAATTTTCAAACAGATTAAAGACGCTGGTAAAAGATGCATATATTCTCATCTACCTTTCCTGAAGGATATCTCTTAGATTTTGCGGTTATCATTTGCATGAACCTATGATTAGCATCTGTATTAGAAGATTGTGTCCCATGTTTTTGTAGAATGTTGTTTTCTGAGAAAAATTTTAAAGCTCGTAAAGTTATTAATTATGGGACAAAGGGCGTGCTGATGCTGTTTCCATTGGAAGCAACGCTCAGGTCATCAACGCGAGGTACCAGATGCGGCCATGGAGGAAGACGCCGCCGTCGGGTCGTGGCTGTGATCGATGGGGATGGGCACAGCTGCCGCCAGGACCATGGTCTTGCCGCCTCTGCCTGGACCATGTTGTCTGACCTTGCCTTCCCTGTATTATGGGATTAAATTTGTTGAGGCTGGGTCCGTCGCAAATGAGGCGGAGGGAGTCCCGGACGCCAGCGACCCGGCCACCGGCGAGGACGTATGTGGAGGGGAAGGGCAGGCATCCGATGGGACGAAGCGAGTATGAGGCGGAGGTGGAGGGGATTGGCGCGGAGGAAACTAAATCGCGCCAAACTCAACTGGATCCCACGCAGGCGCAGATGAAGCGAAGACGCCATGCCCCCTACAGCACGTCTCTGGACCGACGACGGGAACTCAGAGCACAAGCCTCCCTACCCTCCTCTATCTCCTACAGTACGGCGGGATTTTTTTTTGCAAAAAACACATCATACAGACAGCAGATACAGAATCCGTCGCATGAGGTGTTCGGATACTAATAAAAAAATAAATTACAGAATCCGTCAGTAATCCGCGAGATGAATTTATAAAGCTTAATTAATCCGTCATTAACACATGTTTACTGTAGCACAGCATTGTCAAATCAGGGACTAATTAGGCTTAAAACATTCGTTTTGCAAAATAGTCTCAATCTGTAAATTTAGTTTCGTAATTAGTCTATATTTAATATTTCCTAGGGACGGCGAATAAATTTTAGGAGGAGAACCAAACACCCCCTAAGGCGGCTGCTGCTGTGGTGTGCATCCTTTGATAATGATCTTACATTATTGTTGCATGCAGGATGGAGCAACAATGCTATTGCAATATACTCCCTCCATCTGGAGGCGGTAGTATAGATGTCCTTTGTGTACGTCAACGACAAGCAAGCTCGTGACCCGCGTGCTTTTGCGCAGGCCTGCTGCCATCGATTGTGCAGTGCAGCAGTGACGATGTTCTCCGCGCTACGCCATCGAGGAAAACGATGGAGAGAATGGTCCCCTAGGTGCGTCTGTTTTATCCTGGCATATATAATATAGAAGAAGTTGCTAGTGCTGTCACTAACACAGCCATGTTCGCACTACAAGTTGCTAGTGGTGTCACTACATGTTGATTTGAGGTTGTGAATTGATGTTGATTTGACTTTTTAAATTGAATGGTCTAATCAATTTGATCCTCTAATTATTGTGTCAATTAGAGAATGTGAGGATTGTAACTGAAGCAAAAGGTTGCGTATATGTCAATTTAGTATCTCAATCCAGAAACACTATCCTTTGATACCTATGTTCCAGCACTAACAAAATAGAGAAATGCTTGGACAATGTACTGTTGCTTTAACCAATCTTGATAAAATTTTGGGGCCTGAGGTCATAACTGGCGTGAGTCACTGATAACAACTCCTATTACCATTGACGCGTCTAGTTGGGATGGGTCTTTGATAACTAGCCATTAGTGACACGTTTTGTTTACTGGCCATGGGATCAGTGACATGTTCTATTTACCGACATCACTGATCTATATTAGTGACGCGTGTCAATTATGCATCACTGGTTAAGGTGTCTCGTTTTGTGCTATTTTGTCAGAGTGTGCTGCTGCTGCTGCTTGGACTATGACTAAACATTGATAATAAACCCTATGATAAGAGTCCAACATAAGATTATGTTAAATCTCAACAAGGAGATAGCAGATCGGCAGAACACCCAACAAACTTTGTGAATCGCTCAGGGGCTATAACCATGGGGTACAGTCACGTGTACCTTCTCGTGGAGCCAGGACAAACCCGAGCACACCCTTGGCCATCACTCAGGGCCCAGCGGCTCAGCCATGGCCCAAGCCAGACCTCTACCCTGGCCACTGCTTGGGCCTTTATCTGGATGCCAATTGACATCCCGGCGGCAGGAAGCCAACACAAGAATCTGTCAGGTGCCCAGAACCTGCCAGATGCAGAGGTGCTGCACCATCTGCCCATTCCACGGACATGAGGCACTGCCAAACACTCCATCAGCATGGTCATACAAGACGCACGCATCAGGACAAGGGACTTCCCAAGACCTAGGGGCTAAGAGCTTTAGGCCCGCTTGTCAGCCCCTCTAGGCAGGGGAGGCACCTTGCACACCAAGAAAGCCTCGAGAAAGGCCCACCGGGGGAGGCTGCACAATGATAAACAGCACCTAGTAGTCAAGCGCCAGACTATGGCAACAATGTCAGGGAGTGGTTGCGACATTGTCGGCCCCCCAAGATGACAAAGGACCAGACAATGCCAAGACAAAGGAACGGCAAGAACCTAACAGAGATGCCTAGGTTAGAACCAATCCTTTTTGTATGGCCCATGCCCTCCTCAGTATATAAGGTGAGGCATGGGATCCTATAGGAGAGAACAATCGAAACCATTGACAACCGAATGGCAGAACGATTAGCCCGAGGTAAAAATGAAGAACCCAAGGATAGCACCATGCAATCCTTGCCTATGTCTCTCTCATCAATTCCTCCATTGTAGACCCTCGATTGAGCATTTTTAACGCAAAGAATACCACATTACTGGACATAGGGCTTAGAAGCCCAAACTAGGATAAACAGATTGTGTCCCTTGCGTGTTTTGTTTGTTCGAGCCACCGGAGACCCACACATCGATCTCCAACGAACAAACTTGATGCTTGCCACGGTTCTGAACCCGCACATAGCTAGCACAACAGGTATGGAGCGCGTCGTGTGTGACCAGTGCTGTGAAGTGGCTAGAACCACCCGCTTCGCCGTTGAAGCCAAAGACAGTGTCCTGAGGGCAATGTGCACTTCTCTAGTGAAATCGTCACCACCGACGGTTCCTTCACCCTACCCAAGTTCTTAGCTTTGAGCATGGACTAGTCGCCGACCGTAGAGGCAAACTTTGCCCTCTTGAGGAGACTTCGTTGGGGGACAGCGACTCACCGGTATAGTACCATCCACTGGCCTCCTAGGAGCCAACTTGGAGGTCATCCTTGCCCAATAGATTTGACTAGGTCTCGTCCCGAACCCCACCATGTCGGAGCACCGCCGGATGTTTGTATTCTACACGTTGGCGAGTGTCCATGACAAGATCATCATTGGAGTAGAACTACTGCCACCCCACCGCTTATGGTACGTCCTCCCAGACATCCTCTATGGGATTCAGAGCACTGCCGCATTGTTCCAGCTCAAGCTAGAGCGTCTCATGAGATGGGAAGCACCACATGGTATCGTCCTTTTGGGCAAGGCGGGGGTCAACGTTCGGTCACCGAGAAACTTCCTGGAGGGACTTTCAGGCCTCGGACCATAGTATGACTCCAATGAGGCCGACGGCTATTCCACGTCACGCGAGTGCCTCTAGTCCGATTATGTTCAATAATGGTAAATGCACGTAATATATAAAAATATTACAAAGTTATTTAAATTATCTTTCATCATGGCTGAGATGGACAGTTTAGGTAATTATAGACATGGTTCATTTAGATGAAAATTCAAGGGTTATTTTGAAGTATCTTCGACCGATAAACAATTAAAATAGTAGGACAGATGCCAAACCAATGATTTATGGTTTCCATACGGTTGGCAAAAATTGTCTCATTATTTTAGACTGTCAGACCTCTTTTACCGCCAGTCCAGCACAAGTGTATCTTTTTGTTCGGTTGATAGATTATATCCTATGTTTCATTAATAAACCAACTTTATTTCTATTTTTTATTTAAATATTAACCAACGGAGAACATCATGAGTTGTGATATCTTATTAATACATCAACCAACCATTAACGTGATCGTTAAAGACTAATATTTTATGAATATATTATAGAACCTTTAATGTGGTATGTCATCCTATTAGATATTTTATTAACCAACGGCCCATCAATATTTCCTCCTGTGTGTGGCTAGGGCTTTTTTTCTTGATATTTTTGGATATTTTCTATTTACGATGATGAAGGTGAGTCATTTTGCTAAAAAAACAAAATAGACCCCATTGTTATGGATAGTTGAGTCTTCCAATTAATGTCCATATGTTTTTGATTAATTTGAGAATTTCTTGCATTTGGCCTTTTTCCTAGCATGTCTGGTGAGAATTGACATAGACCCTCTCTTGGGACCTCTACTTAGTAATATTAAGAGAACCAAACATATTTGTATGTGGTACAATATATTTTCCAAAAAGTTTTAGAATTGACTGATTGGACATGTGTTACTCTTAATTCATATATGAGCACATTGGTGAGTTTTGGTCAAACGCGAGACAGTAAACCAATTAGAACTAGATGATACCCTGCGCGTTGCTGTGGGGTTTTGTTGTGTATACGTAAGGAGAATTTATAGAGGATCATAGTGTGTTTATGTGGGATTTTAAGAATAAATTTAGATAAACAATACATAATAGTGTGAATACATACGGCAAAGAGTAACACCATCTTACTGATCCATCTTTTAAAGAACCATTAAACAAACTTATTGACATTGTTAAAAATTAGAACATGATAAAATAAAAGGTGCATGAAAGTAAACATTAGCTCGTTTTTTTTTGGTTTTCTTTTAGCAGCATCAACTGCTGGAGCAAAACTGACAAAATAGCGTAGGATTACAGTTTACATAGAGAACGCACATGAATAGTGTCAAAATCTGCTGTCCACTTCTTTTCAAGGATTAGATAATTCAGGGCTGCCAAGTCTAGTAGAAAAGCATTCACCTGACGTGGCAGAGAACTCCATGGCCGTCACCGAGATGTTTTGAAGCCGTCCGGTGGAGCTGCCGCCTTTCTATCACCAGATTAGTCGGATTGGCACCTGGACAAACCAGTTAATGTAGTACATTGGTTGTGATGATTCACGGACACAGGAAGATAGTAGCGGAGGCTTGGTGCAGCCTTCAGGCTTTAATAGTGGCATCTAGAATGCACAACTCAAACATACTACTCCCTCCGTCTACAGCAATTCTAGGATTTGGAAAATGTCAAAATAACAGCATCATATATAGAATTACAGGTACAGCTTTTAGGAGCTTGGACCCACTTGATTAAAAAATCAGCAAACCACATTCATCCGTCGTGTCCACAAACCACCGCTGTATGCACCTCCAAGAAAAATCACAGCGTGTTCGCTTGCCAATCAGGCAGCCAGCCAGTAGTGTTTTTTTCTCAAAAAACCGAGTAGTAGTTTCAGCTAGCCAGATCAGCCCAAGCAAACATGCTATCAATTGCCAACTTTGGCACAACGACCGACCCTACTGGCCTACCCATTCACAGTTCGCAGCAGCTCCCAAATCCCAATCTAGATCCACGCAACCTTCACCTATCTCCCACGCTGTCGTGCTGGCAAGGCTCCAGTCCGCATCCTCGTCTCTTCCCCGCACAACTCAGTCCCCACGCCGCTGCACCTTGACGCCTCCTTCCTCTGCCTTCTCTTCTGAGCGCATAGCTGCGCCTACGCCGACATCTCTGAGATGCCCGGGGGCAGGATCCGCTTTTCATGTCATGGGTTGTGCTAGCATCGGCTCATCTATTCCCATGGATGGCGGCGATGCTCGTGCGTGGAGGTGTGGGAGGGCGATAGCTCTGGACCGGAAGGTGAGGAAGCTGGCAGAGGAATTCAGATCTAAAGGTGTGCTTCAGAGCTCGTGGCCTCGTGAGTGCCGGAAGAGAGACAGGCGCAGCAGCCCAGCAGACAATCATGACTATTTAATTCGGACACCTAGGTTTTGAAACGGATGCGACTTCTCACTTTCCTGGTAGATGTGGCTTGTGAGTGGATGCTTCTCAGTCATGCTTGGTACACGTGATGGAGCAACTAACGCCAACCTCAATGGGGATTTCATGGTGTTTCATGGCCATTAAATACACTGACATGGCACTGTGTTAATGAAGAGAGAGATGATAAAAGTTTCATGGGAGTAGAGAGAATGAAACTCTTCTGCACTGTTTCTAAAACATGAGTGTGTTGGAAACTGGGATATGAAATTGGCATTGAGACTAGCCTAATAGCAGTATCCCCTAAAACAGAGCCCTTACTTTTATTTGGGTGCTACCCCCACTTGGGGGCGCTGTTCTCTGGACTGAACTCGATCAGGAGCCCTCAAAACAAAACCCCTATTCTTAATTCCTCTATTTCCCCACACATATGTACATATGTATTTAGAGCATCTCCAATAGGACTCCTACTTGGCCTCCTACTCTAGATTTAGGCAGTGGAGTCCAATAAAACCAACTCCAATAGGCCCCCTACTAGCCCCCCAACATTTGTTGGCTTCCTATTTTTCCCCTCCCACCCTCTACTCCCGTGGGCCCCGTACTCCACTGTGCAAAACTGAATCGCTCTTTTTCCTCCGTAATCCGCACGCTCGACTCGAGCGACCACGACTTCCCTTCCTTCCGCGGCGCCGCCGCCGCCCGACCTTGCCCGCCTCCGACCTAGACCCGGCGGTGGCCCTCCCCCGGATCCTCCACGACGCTACAGCCCCTTCCGGCCGTCCCTGTTCGACTCTAGCAGTTCCCCTGCTGCCCCTGTCAAACTCCGTCGCCTAGGCAGTACCCGGTGGTGCTCCCTGGCATGGGCCGGCCTCCCCGACGGCGCGGCGGCCGCAACTCCTCGCTGCGGCGCTGCACCTCGACTCCTCCAAGCGGGCGCCGCGAGCACCTCCACGGTAGCGCGGGGGTGGCGCGACTTCCGGCATGGGCGGCGCAAGCACCTTGGCTCCTCCACGCGAGTGGCACGACTTCCCTGGGCAACAGCAGCATTCTCCACGCCGGGCGGATCTGCTCCTCCAGCCATAGCCTAGCGCGGCACCTCCCCGGCGTACCTTTTCGTAGTTGATTCTGTGCTAAAGAGAAGATAGAGGATGACGTGTAGGCCCACCTGTCATTCTCTCCTAAAATGAATTTGGGTAGCACTGTTGG
>CM039598.1:68194495-68223502 GCA_022457205.1 Saccharum spontaneum
TGTATGGAGCTTGCTAGCTAGTCTGGCACACAATCTATATCTCCTATAAAGATAAACCTCATTAGCCTAATTCTCTAGTACCTCCTTGAGCCATGTTATCATCCACTTCTACTGCTGTTGCATACAATTAAGTGATCACTCACAAATGGTTTCAGTAGTGGATACAGTTACCTATACATGACATACACGTATACTGTAGCATATTCTCTCACGCGACTTATTCTCTTCCTCTTCGAAAACTGACTACTAATAATCAAGCTATATATAGATGATTCGATAAACTACAATGAGACTATATTTATATTCCTCTATACCCACGGTAACGCGCGAGAAATTCTTCTAGTTACTGAAGTGCATGTGTCACCTCCCAGCTGACAACGCCCAGCAATAATCACGAGATGCGCGCGTGAACCATGCTGTCCATGCATGCATGCCATAGATATAAATAGTATCGCGCTTTCTCATGGAATTGCCGACAATAGTGCAGTGATACGTGACCACCACGAATGGTCGAATCGAGTAGTAGGTGTAGGCTAGTCGATCACTATAGCTCGGCATGCATGTCAAGCAGCATAATAGGAGAGTTGGTGTTCTTCTAGTAGGCAGGAGGCGGGCTATGTAAATATTTGTAACTCTTGTTTCTTTTTCTTTCATTGTCTAATAAAAAATACGGCAAAGCTTTTACCATCCTTTCTTTAAAAAAAATGTCGAGTAGCATATAGCACCAATGGTTCTTGGTGGTAAAATATACTACTATGTTGTTAGCATTTTTTGTCAACTTCTTGTAAAACAAACAATTCATGTCTTTGATTTATTCAGAATCTGTGCGATTGAGGATAGCTGCGGCATGCAATATACTCTATATACTCTCTCTCTCTCTCTCTCTCTCTCTATATATATATATATATATATATATATATATATATATATATATATATATATATATATATATATATATATATATATATATATAGACACACACATACTTTCTGTGCTTTCCTAGTTATCTGTGTACCTTGATGTCGTTTAAGCATTCAAACATGATTTCCTTCTCCTCTTTGCTTAGAGTGTAGCTGGCAGGACGTAAGTAATGGCGTCCATCATCTATCTTCTCTGGATGCAGGTTGTCTCTTTCTCTTGAACAATGCAGGTCCTGTCGTGCTTCAAATGTGTCCTTAGGCTTCCCATACACACCCATGAAGCCTAGCAGGTTCACACAAAGATTCTTCGTCAGGTGCATCACGTCAATCGAGCTGTGGACCTCTAGGACTTGCCAATAGGGTAGCTCCCAAAATATGGACTTCTTCTACATGGGTGCGTGACCGTTAGCGTCGTTCGGAACAGGTTGGCTCCCATGTCCTTTTCCAAAGACGACTTTCACATCATTCACCATATCGAGTACATCCTCACCGGTTCGGTTGCGAGGCTTGGTCAGGTGGTCTGTCGTCCCTTTAAAATGCTTGCCTTTCTTTCTTACGGGTTGGGACCGATGGCTAACGGATTAACTACCGTATGGAGCTTGCTAGCTAGCCTGGCATCACATCTATATCTCCTATAAAGATAAACCTCATTAGCCTAATTCTCTAGTACCTCCTTGAGCTATGTTATCATCCACTTCTACTGCTGTTGCATACAATTAAGTGATCACTCACAAATGGTTTCAGCAGTGGATGCAGTTACCTATACATGACCATACACGTATACTGTAGCATTATTCTAACGCGATTTCCACTTTTTCTCTTCGAAAACTGACTACTAAAGCATCTCCAACAACTTGGAAAAAATCACTTGGTAAATCTTGAGTTTTAGCAAGTTGCTAATTTATTTGGCAAGTGAAAAAAAAAGATCTCTCTCCAACAACTCCTTAAAACTCACTTGCTAAAATGAAGAAGCCCGCTAACGAACGAAGAGCCCCGCTAAGCGAACGAAGAGCCCCGCTAGCGAACGAAGAGCCCCGTCAAAACCAACAGAGCGGCACCCTAGCCCTAGGTACATGAAGAACGAGCAGATGAGAAGTTGAAGAGCAATCGGTACCTGATGGACGGCGGCGGCGCGATCTTCAGACCGGCGGGAAGAGGAGAAGGCGGGGTGCCTGATCTCGTCGCGATGGGAAGACGGGAAAAGGAGAAGGCCGGGCGATGGGAAGAGGAAGAAGACCGAGCGATGGGAAGAGGAGAAGGCCGTCAGGTGATCGTCTTTCACGCGGGAGAGAGTAATTTCGCGCGGCTGGGAGTGCTTCGCGCCGCGGGAGACGAGAGAAAACGCGGGATGGGAGCCGGCGACGCCGAAAACATCGCGATAGCAACCCACACCGCGCACGGATATATCCGCCAGCGACACCGCTGGATACAAACTTGGAATAAATAGCAAGTTGGTTTACCAAGTTGTTGGAGAGGGAATTTTGTGATTTTGCCAAAGTTATAAGAATAGCAACCTATTTTAAGGAGTTGTTGGAGATGCTCTAATCAAGCTATATATAGAGACTCGATAGACTACAGTGAGACTATATTTATATTCCTCTATACCCGCGCGACAACGCACGAGGAATCCTCCTAGTTACTGAAGTGCATGTGTCAACTCCCAGCAATAATCACGAGATGCGCGCGTGAACCATGCTGTCCATGCATGCATGCATAGATATAATTAGTATCGCGCTTTCTCATGGAATTGCCGACAATAGTGCAGTGATACGTGACCACACCACGAATGGTCGAGTCGAGTAGTAGGTGGAGGCTAGTCGATCACTATAGCTCGGCATGCATGTCGAGCAGCATAATAGGAGAGTTGGTGTTCTTCTAGTAGGCAGGAGGCGGGCTATGTAAATATTTGTAACTCTGCTAGTTTCTTTTCTTTTTTTTTGTCCTTTCATTGTCTAATAAAAAATACGGCAAAGCTTTTGTCATCCTTTCTTTAAAAAAATGTCGAGCAGCATATAGCACCAATGGTTCTTGGTGGTAAAATATACTACTATGTTGTTAGCATTTTTTGTCAACTTCTTGTAAAACAAACAATTCATTTCTTTGATTTATTCAGAATCTGTGCGATTGAGGATAGCTGTGGCATGCAATATATATAGATGGCACTGGATAGTGGATACTCAGAGATTTTATAGACAGACCGAAGGTCACATATGCATATTCTTCATACCTTACGCATTTCCTGTGTGATCTTACGCTGCTCTGCCATCAAATGAACTGATCCCATAGATGGATGCAGCGTTTGGTGGATGAATTTATTTTACATTACGCCCATCCTCTGCAAATGCATGCATGCATGCATGCAGTCATTGATTAGGAGGCAGAGGATCCCATAGATGCATGCTCTATCCCAGTATTACTGCATTGATGCATGTGTGTTTAGATAGAGCATACCTTATATTATAGGATATGAATAAAAAGTGGTTAGGCCTGGTATAATAAGACTGAGCGAGTATATATTTTGCAAGGGCATCCTGAATGACTACTTCTAAATAGGTAGCTAGAAGGGATTTAGAAATAATAAAAAAAGGACATTGTAGTGGAAGTTTATGTGATTTGTGAGAGAATTATTTTTGGAAGATCGTGCAAGACTAGCTATTTGAAAATCGCTGGCTATTTAATCTCTCACCTTGATACACAATAAAATTCTCGCTAAACTAACTATTTAGGAGGAGGCCCTTAGCCATCTGGGCTTGCTGCAGTCTGTCAGCACATACAGCAGTAAATAGACTGGGCAGGCGTTGACAACAAAGAGAGGGAGGAGGAGGATATGCATGATCTGCACTCACCTTGAATTTGCATGTTCTTTTTAGTTTTCCATTAAACTCGCCTCAATAACTTGTCTCGCACGATCCATTGTAACTAGATCTTGCGCTCATGTCCTTCCTAGTTTCATCACACCTTGATGGGGGCCAAGAAAGGCAATATATATTTTTACAATGGAATCCTCCATGTCTCACGGCCCATCTACTGAGCCCATCCAATAACCAAATCCCACCTCCAGATGTGATGGCCACACGTCACAACTTGGCTTGATGGGCCAATTGCTTCACGAGCCAGGGCTTTCTATGTTTATTTTTGTTTTCTGGAGCCCATGAAAAAAAAGGAGGCCCACTCTCCATGCCAAAGCAAACAGAGATCACGTTTTTTTCATGGGCGCCCCCATAAGATTTTTTATTTGAGCCCATGAAAAAAGGCCCACTCTCCATTGCAGGTTGTAGCACATGGAACCAGTGATCCGCAACTGCCAACTGGGTCGTGCCCATATGGATCGCCTTCCCGTTGTACACTTGTACGTCGACGCTGACGAAGGTAACGTGCCAGCCGGGGTACAGGCCAGTGCCGCCAGCAGCCCCGTCACATTTGGGTATACGACTCGTATTCAAGCCACTCATGATTATACATCCATGCTAAATGGAATCGACGAGGTTTGCCTCCAATGTATGTTGATGGAAAATCATGTGTATAAGGTTTGCAAGGACCTCTAGTAATATATGCTCTACGGATTGCATCTTGATCATTAATATGATAATCTTTAATGGGCATCCTTTCACCTGGATCATGTGGAAGGCGATTGATGTCATAAACCGGTGGATTTGATGTGGGCGGCGGCGGCGGCAGTGGTGGTGGCGGTGCTGGGGGCGAAGGCACATCATCTTCAACCACCACTCTATCTTGCTCTTGATTCTGCTCTCTAACCGGAGGTGGGGCAATGTTTGAAGCCGCAGCTGCTGCCTTCTTTGCTTCGTGTTTCCGAAAAAGAGATGCAATGTCTCCACTTCTCTTCATAATTGAACAATTCTGGAAAAAAAAATTATGTAATGTAAGTACGACAACTAGCTATGCAATAGCAAACTCACATGCGATGATGGAATAATGTTACTCACATGCTGCCTCCTGCCTGCCGTCCGTCTTTAATAGATTGATGCTAATTAGTGGTTGTCTGCTCTGCTGAATGAAATCACGAACACAAAGTCATGACTCACTATCGAACTACAAACAAATCAGTAAATCACCGCGGAGTATGACAATACCTGCAAGTACGGCCGCCGTCGCCCGACGCCGTTGGAGTCTCTCGTCGCGGCTCGTCGTGGCCGGCGCCGCGCTAACGATCTGTGCATGCGTCTTGCCTAGTCGTTGTCGGCCTATCCCCGCCCCGCGTCGTAAGCCTAGTCGTGGCCACGGAGACGCCGCCGCCGGCCGCCGTGTAGTGTAGATGCACGTAATGACGCAAACGAACACGCACAGATCGCCTGAATGCCTGATGATAGACGACTCAACTTCTTCTGTTGGACCCCGTGGGCCGTGGCCCATGCAGATGCAGTTCCCTCCGTGATTCGAGATCGGTCAAGATCGAGGCCGCCGCTGTTACTCCGTGTCTCCGCGAGTTCCGCGTCCGCGTGCTGAAGCCAAACGAATGACTGAACGAGATTGGTTCCTTCCTTTTTTTTTACGTAATAAAATTTCTATTATTATGTATGTACGACAGCTGCAGTCCAGGGTATGCCGTGCCATACCCGGCATACCCTCTGGGTCCGCCGCTGTATACGAGAGGGTACACATTTAGGTGCATTTGGGTAGGTCCTCGCCGACCGAATGAAGCACGTACGTCACGTGTCTCACGGGCCACATTTGGGTAGGTCCAACCATCCTACGTTGGCTAAAGTTTACTTGTTTCTTATTTTTGTGATATCACCTATAGGTATACACTATATAATACTATAGAAACGATGTTCAAAGACGTTCTCTGTTTTTTTGTCCATCTGTATAGGGAAAAACAATTGGATACGATGACGCGTGGCAGTAGGGGGGACGGGAAGAGAGAGGCTCGCAACTTAAGATCCACGTGTCATGGGTTTATTGGGCAGCCGCACGGTGCCGCGTACGGGAGTCCCGTACCGAATTTTTTTTTCCTATATAGAGGCCTTAATAGGGGGGCAAGCAGCCAGGCCGTCTTTGTAAATTCTATAGGTATCACCAACCGTCTCTGTCTCTGTACACCAGCAACACCTAGAAATATTGAGCCTTCTTTCAAAGTGGCAAATCTAAGGCCGAATGTTCTGCTCTTGATCTCCTTGGAGGATATCAGTTCATGTCATTCCTAAGATCTTTCAAATTTTAGCGTTACTATCCATTGGGGGGGATGGTTTCTGGTTCTCAGATCTCGAAGCTATGGAAACTATGGATGGTTTTCTGCATTGGGAGTGCTTTTATTAGGAATTTTAAGAAACTTGTTCCAACCATCATTTGTTGTTTTAAGACTCTTGATACAACTGAACTTTTACTAACATCATGCCTCATATGACATATCCATAGCTTGAATCAGTAGCATATTCTATTGGCACATATACATACACACATGCACACACATACTCCGAGTCCGAAGTGTATCTACTCACATCTTCAATATACCACATTGAGTGTGGGTGTATAGTCATCTATAACTTGATGCATTCATCCATGACTTTGTGTCAATGAACCTTTAAGGAAAATTTGAGATACTAATACAGATAAATTATTTTATAAAATTTGATTTTTCATATATGATGATGACTATTATTATTATTATTACTATTACTATTACTATTACTATTATTATTATTATTATTATTATTATTATTATTATTATTATTATTATTATTATTATTATTATTATTATCCTTAGGTGTCTCCATTTTAAGTCTTGTTTCAGGCCCTAGAAAAATCAGGATCGCGGCGCTGGCAACTGGGTTGTTTCTTGAGGAGCGGAGGAAGGATGTCCAGGAGCATCTATGATTGGGCCTCTGTTGACTGTGGGCTTTTGATTGCTCTGCACAAGATCGAAGACGAGGAACAGAGAAGGAACATCCTACAATTTGAGAAAGGTGTCATTTAGGCCCCGGACTCTTAAAATATTTTTTAAGTTCTTAAACATGGTTTCGAGTCACATCTGGATCAAAACATAGCCTCACCAGCTCCCTACACTGAGGTAGCATCCTGACTCAATATAATATTGATGTAGAACCGCCCGCACATGTGAAGTGCACCTCTCCTTATCTTTAACACGTGGAACCCATTCATCGGTAGAATACATATTTCTCTTTGGTTGTCCCCCATTTTCTCTTTGGTCCTCCTGGCATGGAGGAGCTGCACCAAGCTCCATTGTGGCCATCGCCACATCACGACCAGCAAGCGCAATATACGGCCAGTGGCCACCACAACTCAGGGAGAATGTACCTGTTGCAATGCTAGCGCGCAGCCCACACAGTGGAGCAGGCAGGCGCCCTAGCTGCTCTGCTCGTGTGGCTGATTGGCGTGGCCAATCTCGATGCAACCACCACGAGCAAGGCTTCGAGGCAAACAAACACCCGCAGCTTATCGCCCCGGCTAAAGGCTACTGGCATGGCTACTACAGAGGGTCCTAGTCAGATTGGGGAGAAGGCTGAGTGCCATTGATACACATGCCGTTGGTAGCGTGAGGCTGCAAGAATTGGTTTGCCACCACCGCTGGCTCCATTCTCGCGCCTTCGGCCCTGCACACATGCTCTGGTACTGCCTGTGGTTTTCGCCTCCCTCTCCATGTGGCAGCAGCAGGGTCTATATGGCAAGGACTAATTGAATATGGTGGGCAAGCACCGTAGGTGAGGTTTGATATTGGCTGCACGCGCTCTCTCTCTCTCATGTGGGGACCTCGCATGGTGGTGGCATAGACCCATGCTTGGTTCATGCAGCGCCCACAGGACGGAGGCCGAACTTGTGTTCACCTGCGGTTAGGCACACCCCATCCACATCGTCAATGGCTTCCCCACCAGGCGGTGGCCAAGCTCGATGTCGATACTTATGTCAATTGGATATTTCAACAAATGCACAAAATATATCGATGTAGCACTTCGCTCTAGAGTATACTGAGGTTGAATTTACATTTAACCCATGGAAAGCATATGGCTAAGATGATTGATAAATAGGATTTCTTATGATCTAAGTTCTCAAACAATTGCATGACCTTAGAAGGGGGAAAACGACTATGGCGCACGTTGCCTAAAGGTAGAACGATAATGCAAAGGTAAATGATCACTCTAGAAGATGGATAGGTAAAAGAGTCGATGCTGTAGCTAGTGGGAGAGGGAGAGTGAGTAACAAGTGTCCTATGTAACTTCTACTTATCAAGTACAACTTAGCTATGAACTTAGCTATTTAGCTAAACCAAGAATTGGGCGGATTCACAAGCACATCAGTCTTCTGTTTCACAGGTCAACTAGAACAGGAACACAATGAGCCCTACGCTTTAAGAACTAGTCCTATCATGGTGGAATATAGAGGATGGGCATGGCTATCACGGTCATGAGCCGCCCGGAAAACTCACAGAATAAATGGATACTTGTCATGTTGTTAACTCATGATGATGATGATGATGTTATAATGATGTTCAATGACTCTATTTGATTTTGGTATATGATTATGAGGGTTAGTCAGGGAGCTTAAGCATAACTTAGTACTAATCAATGATAAAATCTTGACTTACTAAAATGCTAAATGCAGTAAACCGTGTCTACCTTTTGAGCCTCGTGAATCCCCATGTTATGCTTTTGGAGTACAAAATGTAATCATGCTAGTTCATTTTCTATTTTTGGATAAAAATCCCGGATGGGTAACAGATGGCAGTTGGTATGAGGATTATCAAGAGGACTTCTAGGTTTGAGTCAACCAGTTGATCGTCCCTGTGTTGGAGCTATCACGTTTGACAGATATCTTTAATTTCCGCTTGTGTTGTATAAGACTAAGTGTTATATTAAACGTGATGTAAGATACACTGTGATGATACTTTCTGTAATTTGTTGACTTATGTGTACAACTGTCCCTGGGGCGCACATAATGTTTATGCACTCTATCTTCTCCTTAAAATAAAGTGTGACAAGGTGGTTTACAAGGCCTACCTCTCTTCTTGGGGTGACCAGGATTTTCCTAGTCCTTACCCTTTGCATTAGTAGATGGAGAGAATCTAACACTTTTTTCTTTTCTCTCCTTTTCTTTCTTCATTCAACAAGAATGAAATCCTCAATATCAGAGGATTCATCATGCAACCATTCCAATTGAAGTGGAACATCAGCACTTGGCTGAGTCTCAACTATTTCAGATTTAGAAGTTTCATTTTGTCCACATTGTTTCACATACAGATCATCTATAGCCATTTCTAATGTTTTTAACAAGTCAAAAGTTGCAAAGTTATCATGTTTAACAGCAATTCCCATATCAGAACCAGTATGTACTATTTCTTCAATAGGAAGAATAGAGAAGCTATTAGAAAAGGATGAAAAGCTTGCTAAGAGCCTCATGAACAGATTCACTTGTTCTTTCCTGATTCACTTGTTCTTCAACTGGTACAAGAGCCTCATGAACAGATTCTTGAAGGGTAATATCAGTAGCAATCTTCAGTCTTAACAGATTCGATGATAGTATCTTCCTGAGAACCCAAATCTACCCCAGCACTTTCTTGGCTGTCAACAATATTGTCATCAGAAATGAAGATCTCCGGAGACAATGTTGAGTGAATAACAGTGTCTTCACAGGTAAGCATTTCAGAGAGAGATTTATTAGTGCTGCCCTCAGCAGAAGTCTTGTCAGAGAGAACTTTGGAGAGTGGTAGGATATCAACATTAGGCACAGCATTATCCATAAACCACACTTGCTTTGATGATTCACCTTTTTGCCCTTTGTCAACTTGGGCTGCATCCATACCAGCTAACTGTTGTACTTTGGTGGTAAAATATACTACTATGTTGTTAGCATTTTTTGTCAACGTCTTGTAAAACAAACAATTTGTGTCTTTGATTTATTCAGAATCTGTGCGATTAAGGATAGTTGCATGCAATATACTCTACTGTATATATATGGTTCTAGCTAATAGATGGCACTGGATACTCGAGATTTTATAGACAGACTGAAGGTTACATGCATATATTCATACCTTGACGCATTTGCTCTGTGATCCTACGCTACTATGCCATCAAATGATGTGATCCAATAGATGGATGCAGCGTTTGGTGGATGAATTTATTTACATTACACCATACTCTGCAATTCTGCATGCATGCAGTCATTGATTAGGAGGCAGAGGCAGCCAAGCAAATATTTAATTCACGGTGGTTGTAGGCTCGTATCATGTACTTCAAAATGTAAAGATACTTGGCCTTGTTTAGATTACATCCAAATTCCAAGTTTTTTCACTCTCTCTCCATCACATCAATTTTTAGCTGCTTGCATGGAGTATTAAATATAGGTAAAAAAATAACTAATTACACAGTTTAGTTGGAAATCACGAGATGAATCTTTTGAGCCTAGTTGGTCCACGATTGGACAATATTTGTCAAATAAGACGAAAGTGGTACTATTCATCGGGTTGAATTTTTTTTCAATCTAAACAGTATATAAGGCATAACTACCACTGATTCAAACATCAAGGAACATATTTAATTCTCCCTCTCAACACTAGTATTACTATATTGATGTATGTGTGTTTAGAGAGAGCATGCCTTATATTATGGGATATGAATAAAAAGTAGTTACGCCTTATATATTAGGTGAGCAGTTAGGGTTTCACTACGAGGCCTTTACAAAGAATCATCTAGCAAGCGATAATCACCTAAGCTTCCACTAGAGCTGAAGCAACCAAAGGACCCCCTAGGACCATGCCACATCTTGGGACATCCCTCTTGGAGCAGCCTGATTAACACTGCACTAAAATCCTCTAATTAATTATCCAAGGCTAGAGCCTTGTAGCTCTCAAGGTTGGACTATTATCCTAGGTGGTCGCTCCACGAACCAGTCCTTAAGAAGGACCCGGGCATAAAACATAGGCCACCAACCAAACTTACCATAAACATCATTACCTGCATAACCACCAAGACATACCATGTGCCAAGTCCCTAAGTTCCATGTTGCTAAAAAGCCAACATTTTACCATAGCTCCATATCCATTAAGTCATCATTAACATTTCATCATCATGTGACATTGGTATAAAAGTAAAGTTGATAAGCATAACATTGCTACCCATTATACAACCCAGGTAACAAGGAAGATATGGAATTCTAGGATATCCTTAGGGTACTCATATTTAGACGCATGCATGCATAAAATGTGATTAAGGTTGACTAGGTGCCTTCCTCAAGTTGGTGCTGCTCATAGTCTTCAAAATCTAGCTCTTGTAGATTCACGTGCAACTCTTCTCCTATACGCGACAAGCAGCGACACACGAGCACAAACAAGCAAAACATGCACTAGATTGGAAAACAGTACACCAATACATGATACAGAGATAAACAAGCTCACAAAGCTATAATTCTACTCGCTAAGACGAACTCGTAGGCCTAAGAACCACCTAAATCGGAGCTAAAACGCACAAGATATGACTACAATAAGATTAGAGGCAAAGTCGTGATTAAAAGGAACTAATTTCGCATTTTGATTAATTAAAACCGGGATTTTATAAAGGTTTTGGACTGCGGGTACTAAAACCTAGAAGATCGGGGGCTAAAACGGTAAAAACAGGACTAAAATCTAATTACTTTTGAATTACACTGGAGCGCGGGTGGATATCGAAAACTTACAGGAGCTCTATTGAAACACGTACAAGGTTGATGTGGTCTATCTGGTGTGGCTAGTTGACCCGGTCTCCAGCCAACATGGCACCTATGTGGCAGCCACGTCAGCCTAGCTGACTTCGGTTGACGGGCCGATCTGGGTGCTCAGTTTTGGATTGGACAGCTAGAATCGGCTTGGGCGAGTTGGCTTACCGGCGGTGGCAGCCAGCGCAGCGGCACGGCCATGGGAGGCCGCACAAGCTCGCCGGAGCTCGGTGTTGACGGCACTGCAGGGCACTGCTGCCTATGTGGCTGGCATGGGAGAAAAAGCACGTGCCCGGTACGGGGAGGTTCCTCACCTCCACATGAACTCGGTAGAGGCGCTAGTGTCCGAGAAACGGTGACAACAACGGAGATCAACAGTGGCGACTACCTCGGCGGTGGCGCTTCGATCTAGGGTGCTAGGGTGAGTAGTAGAGGGACATTTTTCATATGCAAAGTGAAATTCAAGTAGCTAAATGGGAACCAGCTAAACATGTCGAGGAGTAGTCATCTTTGACTTTTCTTTTTTTTGCGACTGTCGTCATCTTTGACTTCAAAATGAATGGTGGCACTCTAATCTCCTGGAGATGACTACGAGAACAGCAAAACCCGATTCTCAAGCAACCTTCCATCTAGACCAATTGATCTTTGCATCTAAACTTGACAAGTCCACGTGCATTGCCCTATATATACACCAGATTACTACTTACTACTAAAACCAGCAACCGCACCAAACTAGCACGACACCGGCCACCAAAGCTGCTCAAAACCAAACTAAAAAAATGTGGAATCCCAAACTCCTCGTCTTCATCTCACTATGCATCTCGGTGCTGTCGTCGCCATGCACGGCAGCCAGTGGCGGCGGCAAGCCCCTGGTGACCGCCGTCACCAAGGACGCGTCCACCTCCCTCTACACGGCGCCGCTTAAGGACGGCCACCCGCTGCTCCTCGACCTCTCCAGCCCGGTCATCTCACTGACGACGTGCGCCTCCAAGAATGGCACGGTCGCCACGCTATCCGCGAACGCCACCGACGGCCAGAACCCGCTGTTCCCAGTCTCCTTCTCCGCCGTGGCCTCCTGCACGCCACAGGCTAAGGTCCCCGCCGGTGCCGTCGGCGTCGCGGGCCTCGCGCCCTGGAGCCAGTCGTTCCCGGCGCAGGTGGCGCGCACGCAGAAGGTCGCCAACAAGATAGCGCTCTGCCTCCCAAGCGACGGCAAGTCCACGTCCGGCAACAGCGTCGGCGTGGCCATCTTCGGTGGTGGTCCCCTGTTCTTCATCCCGCCGGACCGCGGCGACTTCACCACGATGCTGGCCGGCACGGCGCCCCTCCACGGGTTCAACGGATCCCCCGGGTACTACGTCTCCTCCACCGGCGTCGCCGTGGAGCAGAACCGAGTTAGCACCCCCGGCGGCATGCTCGTCGTCGGGCTGAGCTCGACGATCCCCTACACGGCGGTCCGGCCGGACGTGTACGTCCCCTTGCTGAGGGCTTTCGATGCGGCGGCCTCCGGGCCGAACTTCCCGTGGATGTCGAGGGTCACCGCGGTTGCGCCGTTCGAGCGGTGCTACGATTCGACGAAGCTGCCGCAGTCGCTCCTGGGCTACTCGGTGCCGCAGATCGACGTGATGCTGGAGGGCGGTCAGAACTTCACGGTTCTCGGCGGCAACTCCATGGTTCAGGTGAACGGCAACACGGCCTGCCTCGGGTTCGTCAAGGCGGCGGCGGGGCAGGCGCCGGCGGCGGTCATCGGTGGGTTCCAGCTGGAGAACCACCTGCTGGTGCTCGACGTGGAGAAGAAGCAGCTTGGATTCACCACCTTCCTCAATGCCATCGGGCTTTCATGCAGCAACTTCAATTTCACTCTTGCCGCCTAGTGCAGTGCTGCTGAATGAATATTTATGCTGTGTTGCATACTGTAATAAGAAGTTTTACTACTGTGTCACGTTAAATAAATAATGGATGGGAATAAATTGGATGGAGTGTTCTACGTAACTCCCAACACAGATTGTGCAGGCCAGCTATCAGGTTGGCAGTTTGACCTTCCTATGACACGGATCGGATATGTTTGAATATATAGGACGCGTAAGTACTCCATCAGACAAAAGATGCAGCCACGTTAGTTGACTCCATGGTAGGTTAGGTTGCATGGGAGTACTAGTATTTTCCATGGAAAGAGTCCGCTGGTGCAGACTCCAGTCAATCCATCTAAGGCTAGTCTCAGTGATGGGTTTCAATTCTTAGTTTCCAAGACTGCCACATCACCTTAGATTGAGAAATGAAACTGAGTCTTCTAGTGGAGGATTTCATTTTACTGTTTTCAAGACAAGCTGCAGCAGTTAATATATGCATGTTGATGTGATCCTAGGCATGTAAACTATGTTGCCACTTGAAAATATATCTAAACTATAGTCACTTTGAAACTACAATATATCTCATGCTGACCAGTAGCATATGTATTTATTTTAGGACAGAAAGAGTAATTCATAATACTATAAGTTTTTTAAAAAAAACTTTACTGCCTAATAAAATTCTCAGGAGAAAATTGTAGGTAAATTATAAGAATGGTAGAACATGTCATTTGTTGGAGCCAGGCCAACTGTGGATTCTGCGATACAGTACAATATGTTTGCTTCTCGTTTGTTAATTGAGGGGAAAAAATAAAACTCCTTGAATGAATTTTTTAGTGCAAAGAGCAAAGTGCACGAGCACCCTTTTTCGTCTTTCACTGGAAGTGACGCAAATGAGAAAGGAAATGAAATGTTGGCTACTGTGCGTCAGGACTCATGAGCGGAGAGGAGCATAGCGTGCCGGCACAACAAATCCCTTGAAACGCGTGGGAGGGGTCTCAATGAAAGTTTCATTACGTTTCATTGTACTGGTAACAGTGTGGAGTGGGTTTCATCCTAATGAAACTCTTTTCTCCTCTCTCCTCATAAATACCTTGCCAACTCAGCTGATTTGGTGACGTGGCATAGCTTTAATTCAAAATGAAACTATATTGAAACTGGCTTAAGGCAATGTTTAGCTACAGTCAGATCCATATCGATTCGTATGTTTTGAGTTGGATTGAGGTGGAACATAGGTGATATATTTTCGATAATGATATGACTCGGGCGTCCGTCCCGTGATTTCCTGTCCGGACATGGCTCATCCTCATCCACTCGCATGTGTCGCTCACATGACTTCCCATTTAGACCTCGTGGCTCATCCTCATCCACTCGCCCTGTCACCCACGCTGCTCTGTGCTGTGCGCCCCTGCTCGCGGTCGTTGGACAGATTTTGCCATGCTGTCGCTCGCCGGCGGTGCCCCCACCCAAGCCGCTCACCGGCGCCGCCCTTGTCTGAGCCGCGCACCCCCTGTCCGTACTCGTGCCTGCTGTCGCAGCTGTGCTCCATCCACCTGCCGCGGCCGCTGCCAAGGTCCGTGCCACCGACAAGCTCTGCATTAGCGACCTCCGCGTACTCCATGGCATCGAGCTCCACAACGACGAGCTCAATTCGTCCAAGTAGCAAGGTGACATTGTGCTTGTGCTAAAGGCGCATATTGCAAGCATATGTTTTAGATGTTTCATATGTCTCAGAGGTATGTTGCAAGGGTTTCGTCTAGACATTGCAAAAGTAGATCGTGATGTTGCATATGTTGCAATGGTTCTACAAGTATGATGCAAACATCTGTTCCCAATGTTTCATCTGCTTTTTAGGCATATGTTGTAAGTGTGTTTATCTGGATGTTGTGTATGTGTTGCAATTGTTTTCAAGTGTTTTTGCAAATGTTTCAGAGTTCAAATGCATGTTTTAAATTTTTCATCTGTCTTCAGACATATGATACAAGTGTTATATTGAGATGTTTCAAAAATAGAACAGGTGTTGCATCTCCGTCCTTGCTTTTTGCTGCCCACCTTGGTGTCTCCTCTCGCCTTCTACTACCTTGTATTCTTCTCAGACCGCGCGCGCGGAGGGGGTGGGGAGGGGGGCGTGGTGGGGGGGGGGGGCGTGTGGGGTCGTAGTGAGGGCCAGTGAAGGGGGTGCGCCGGGGGCCGGGGGACTGCGGCGCGGAAGCAAGCGCATGCTGTGCCCTTCCGTTACGCGGACATGTAGTGCTTCGTTCTCCTTTAGTTTTCTATTTTAGGCGGGATACTGAGATGGTCCCATAGGTGGGCCACGACGCCAGCCTACGGTTTGGTAGACTAGGGACTGGGAGATGCGGCCGTACACGCCGCGGGCGTTGGACATTCGGGCGCTAGTGCCCCCGTTTTATTTTAGATCTCAATCTACTGCAACACATAAATCATGCTGGATACGAGTATTAAGAAAGCGACGGTGCTTCAGCTTCGGCTCCCACACCGGAGTCCTCCATGGAGTCTTTCCCGGCGGCTAGGACGGACCACTTCCCAGGTGCCCCCCATCTTTCCTTATTCTTCGATCGGCGGCTGGTGCATCTTCCTAAGCCGGGAAGCCAAGGGAGGCCGGCGGCTGTTGCATCAGCCCTTCTTCCTCTGCATTGAGGTACAACCACATAAAAGATAATGTACTGCACATAAATGATACTCCCTCCGTTCCTAAAAGAATGCAATTGTAGAATAGTATCATGTTTTAGTATACCAACTTTGACCAATTATAGATAAAAAAGTTTAAATATTTATAATATCAAATAAATATCATTGGATTAATTACGAAATGTATTTTATAATAAATTTATTTGGAGTCGTAAATGTGAATACTATTTACTAAAAATTTGGTCAAACGTGAAACACTTTACCTGGCGCGTATACCATAGTTATATCTAAGGATGAAAACAGAATAGAAATAACCCGAACCGAACCGCATCATTTTCTACATTTAATCCGATCTAATCCATATTTTCAGACAAATTCGAATTCGGTTCGAAATTCAAAACACCAAATTCGAAATCCAATTGAAAACGGTTTAGATATTTTTCGACCATTTTCTACTTTTCTACTTTTAAATCGAAATATCTCGAATTCGAAATTCGGTTTGAACCGAATTTGGTTACCCATCAGTACTGTGCAGGCAACCATGCAAAGGCAAGTGAGCACGATGCACATGGGCCGCATTATATAGGCACCTCGCCTCCGTCGCGCCTCCCTGAGTCGCCGAGGTGGGACTAATCCCCTCACACGTCGCTGCATCTGGCTTCACGCAGCGCTGCATCTGGCACCTGTTGGTCTTGGCGTCACACTGAGACGAACGTGGGAATGGGCTGACGAGAAGAGAGAGAGCTAGATGGGCCAAGCCTGGTTCATATCCATTCTAGTCTAGTACCGATGGCATCTCAAATTTTTTGTCTTCTTTCTTTTTCTTTCCTTTTCTTTTCTTTTTCTCTTGTGAAAGAAACCAAATTTATAAGTCTGCTCTCCTGCTTGTTAATTGTTATACATTGCGAGTCGGTATTCTGTATTGAATTTTCGTATACCGACCGTGTTAGACATAATTTGCCCAAATTAGTTTGTTTTCAAAATTCTCGACATTCCGTAAGTTCGCGTTCATTTTTGTGTCTGGCTTTACCTTTTTCGCTTTCATTTTCGTATTCAAATGTAAAAGTAGAAAACGGTTGAGGAGTTTTCCAACCGTTTTTAACCGTTTTCATCCTTAGTTACATCCTTTCTAGGACAGAGGTAGTACATCCACGTTAGTTGACTCCATGCATGGTAGGTTAGGTTGCATGGAAGTACAGTTTTCCATGGAAAGAATCCACTCCGGCATACTCCAGTGTCCAGTCAATCCACATCACATGCATGTGCTACCTTAGGGCAGGTACATTGCTACACGTCAGTTGTCTCGTATGCTATCTCATGCAATGCCACGTAGGATTTTTGTTGATGTGGATGAAAGAGAGAGGAGAGAGAGATTGAGGTTTGTTGTTTCGCGAAACAACCACCTCATTAGCTAAAATTTAGTACTATGAGACAAAGTCCAAAGTCAAAAGTCACGTGACTTTGCACGTAAAAATAGGCGGGACTGAAACCAAAAAGACCTATGATCTCGTGGGTAGCTCCTCTATCCACTCCACCCAGTCAAAGTCACATGTGTCTATAAAACATATTCATTTACTCGTATTAACTTTACTAAATTTTGAAATAAGTATTTAGGACCTTAAACGAATTCATATGAAAAAAATTTCAGCTACGAAGTTGTAGATATCATTTAGTACTGCAACTAAGGTTTTAGTCGTTTCTCCAACCGAGGTCATTGGAAAATTTTGAATTCTAAATGTGTGAAATTCAAACATAATTTTCTTTAGATAAATGATTTCAAATTAAAAATTTATCTACAACAAAGTTTCTTCAATCTAATTTTCTGCAGACAAAAAATTGTCAACAACAAAGTCTCAAATGAAAAAGTTATCAACTGTAATGTTTTATATCTTTTCATGATATATAGCTTGGTTTTGTCATTTCTGCATCTGTGGTCGTTTGGAAAACTTCAAAAATTTGAATTTCAGAACATAAGAACTTCAAATAGGATTTGCTGGATCCAAATTATTTCTAATGAAACAACTGTTAACTACAAAGGTGTATATCTCAAGATATACAACTTTCAAATATAAGTTTATCTTCATCCTACTTCGTTTAAAAAATTATAAATTTTACTTTGTTACACCTATTTTTAGAGAAGGCTATAGATCCAGCCAACTATAGAAATTCATTTATAGAGGCGGTTGCATCTAGAGCCACCTCTAAAGATAAGGGCATTTGCAAAATCAACTCAAAATAGCACTGTCCCTAGAAATGTATTTCTAGAGGCGGCTCTAGATGGAACCATTTTTAGATGCAGTTGTAGATGAGCCGCCTCTATTCGAAAAAGCTATTGTTTCTATAAATCATATGGATAGTAGTGAAATATACGTTTCTTTGAGTTGGTTTTTTTTTCGTTCAATCATGGGCGGTTGATAGGAAAGTTCACATGCCACGTGCCTATTTGGATTGTCCAACTAACTACATGCCCTCATGTGATTACCAGTTTACGTCATGTCATATGTTGTTTGTAGTTTCTTTAACATCTGCCATGTCTCTATATACTCCATCCGACCCCATAAATGCACATCCCGTATAGAGGGATCAAACTTTTTTAACAGAGGCAGTCGTCTTAAGATGTACAACTCTGAAAATGGTTATTAACAGAGGCAGCCATTCTAAGCATTCATCTATAAAAATTGGTTGTGAGAGGCAGGCATATGAATTTGGATGAGGACAAACTTTATATCAAAATTTTCATCTAAAACAACATATGACAAAAGTTTCATCTAAAACAATGCATAAAATTTTCATCTAAAACAATGCATAAAATTTTCATATGAATTTGGATGAGGACAAACTTTATATCAAAATTCTAGCTGTCGACATATCCTACAACTTTGTTGTTGAGAAGTTTTTTATTTGGATTTGTTTTAGAGGCTCAAAATATTGTTTAAAGTTCATGGATTTTGAAATTTAAAAGTTTCAAACAACCTCAGATGTTTACCAGGTCTATACAAAAGTTATTCTTCTCAGTACAATATAGAACGTTGTAGTGGAAATGATTTTTTATTTGAATTCAGTTAGAATCCACATCCTATACTAAAGTTGTAGTGCTTAACAATATTTAACACTTTGTATTTGAATCTTTTTTGGTTTGAGTTCATTTAGTATCAAAATATTCAATACAATATGACAAAAGATTGATATAAAAAGATAGCTTCCTGTGTATAGTCAAAATTGAATTTTGCGGTGTAGTAGCCGGGAGGTCTTATGGTTGAGCAATGGGTTTCGGGTTCAAATCCTCAAAGATGCTAAACTTTTGGCCTTTTGGGTTTTTGTGAAACCATTTATAGTGACCATTTGCCCGCATCTGAAAATAGATTGACCATTTCCTAGCCTAGTAGGGTAGACTAGTTTTTTTAGAAAATAGTGTGTAGACTAGGTGCCAGCATCTATAGAAAAAAGTCAGATGGCAAGCCAGTTAAAGCCATTTAAAAAAAGTTAGAAAATAGTGTGTAGACTAGGTGCCTATTAAAGCCCATATCGTAGGAAGCCTGTTCATGGGCCAAGCGAGCTAGATGGCATTATTTTTTCGCCAAGCCCATTCTATTATATACTCTCTCCGTCTCACGATAGAAGTCGTTATGGGATACGTGCATGTCAAACTTTCTCAACTTTGACTAAGTTTGTAGAAAATATGTGCAACATTTATATATCCAAATAAGTTTATTATAAAATTATATTCAATGATCTATCTAATGATACTAATTACCTATTATAAATATTAATATTCTTTGATATATAATTGGTCAAAGTTAAAGAAATCAGATTTCTCGAGAGGTGAGAATGACTTCTATTTTAGACAGAGGGAGTATGAAATTTTGGTCTGTCTTTTTTTTATTTAGATATGTCTCAGGTTTCTATTGGACCAATCCACTTCAGTAGCCCATGTATCACTTTGATCGGCCAACGTGCAAGATGTTGAGTGGCCAGCTGATGCCACAATTTGACCATCCCAGATGGAATCCACTTAAGAGACTTAAAGAAATACCTTAATTGCTATACGGCTAATTAGTGATAGTTCATCAATTTTGATTGCATTTCCTGTTTTCTTGCCTGCTACAAAAGAGTAGCCACTATAAATAAAGGGTGAGTTGGGTAATTTCACTTTGTTCTTACAACTACACTGTGGCCAAGCTCTTGGTGCCTTTTTTATTCTTAGAAAAAAGATCTAGTATACAGTTTTGCTATGCACAATGTTATAGCATGATAAATACGTTGCATACACATTGTGCTTGCCCATGACATACACATCAACAAACAACCACATCAAATATGTTCTTATTATGGATACCAAATATATACATCCAAATCGACATAGCATAATAGAAGCACCAAGAGTGCTCCAGTACATTTTAAAACAGAAGCAACATGGATGTCGAGATACTAAAGCTGACCAGCCCAGCTGCTCTACATCCATGAGACTGCATAGGAAATGAGGCACCCCATTTATTTTACATTATCCTCGCGTCACATCATCCAGCAAATACTGAACCACACATTTATTAGCATATTGATCGATTTTTATTTAGTGGTGTGCTGCCTTACGGGTAGACTTCGATGACACCACGAGCTCCTATTTTCTTAACAACCTTATAGTCAGAGAAACCAACTTTAGTGAAGATCTGGCGCCAGTGATTTTCAGTACGCTGCCTACCTCTGGTATTCACCATCATGAGCATGTCCATCAGGAGTTGGGCTTCGTACATTATTGGGCCCATGTAAGGCCCAAGAAGTATTTCTATAATGATCACCTTCCCTCCCTCTTCTCTAGAAGGAATTGCCTTCCTGCATTGCTCCAGGATCTTCACACAATCCTCGTCACTCCAAAAGTGCAGTACAAGCTACAGAACATAATGCCATATACAAGTTTAACAATTCATAATAATTGAATCTATCAATTTTTAATGTATGATGTAAATAAGGGGCTATGAAATCTAGCAGCGTCCTCTATTTATATCTAATATTAAAGAGGCAAAATTGTGTCCATCTATTTTTTTTCCACACACCTCGTCTTAATTACCTAGGCTGGGGAAAGTTTCTTCCGTCCCACTTTTTCTACTTCACAAACTGCATTCATGTCCTCCATGTCTCATATGTAACCAAACTCATGACTCATGACTCATACTCATACGAGTTAGAACAACTCGCATATAGCGATGATGAATATGGAATCCGATTCTATGTATTGGGTCATGCCCTATGTATTTTGTACATGACTTGGACTCATGACCGCACTTGTACGAGTTAGAACGCATCTAGCGATGTTGGATTCCTATACGTATCCGGTTCCGTTGCAACTCAGGGGCGCATGTGCTAGTAAGTTATAAAAAAGCTATAGCGGGATATAACTTAGGCTATTTAATTTAGCTATTTTAGAGAAAACATTAAAGTTCTTAACTAATTACTCATCAAAACATTTAGCTATAGATTTTTTTCGAAAATAGATACTCAAATACATGTACACGCTCTAGGAAAGCACTAGATGATGGGCCAGACAGAGCAGAGCGACGCCCCTGGAGCAGATTCCCCATGAGCGGGGGGACAGGAGACGGCCATCTCGAGGCACATCACGACCTACAGGCAACACTAGCGAGACCCAGGAAGGTAACCCGTTTGGGAGTCAGAGGATCCATAGTACATGCAGCCTCCCAGACTTCATATTCATCATTTTATAAAGGAAACAAGCAACGGATTGAGCAACTAGCGTATCCATGTCAATTACTTAATATTCAGGAAGTCACTCAACGTATTCATAGTTACTATCAACTTTCATATTCATTGTTCAATAATTATTTAATGGTTCTTAAGTAGAGAACTTGATGGGTAGAAATATATTATACTTCTCTTGAGGAAGGAACAAATATTTGCCATCGTTACTATGAACAATGCTAAAATATTTCTTGCATAAGCAAAATAACAGTGTTTAGAGAAGCTAAAGTGTCACTAGCGATAATAGTGAAATAATTGGCCACATCGCTGTGGTAAAAAATTCGAAGCCAAAAATCTTTGTCGCAGGAATAGGAGGGCTACAGTGGGGTATTTACAGCTAGCAATATTATCAATTTGTATGCAGAAGATGAATATGCAACAACAAACTCTACTTCTATATTTTTACTGTAGTGAAGCATACGCGTGAGAGAGAATCCATACCTTGAGCATCACAGCCTGAGCAGGCGGGATGGTGTGGAATAAATCACCCGTGACATTGCTAACAGCATCATCAGCTGGTGCTGCAGGGGTCTTCGTCGTCTCAACTACCCTTGGAAGGTTCAGCACAGTGCATTTGATGTCAGGGAACGCCTTGATGATCGCCGCTGCACTGACGTTTCCCTGTCTACCACAGCAATAGGTCAGCGAGTGAAGGCCACTGAAAACATCACTGCACTCCCGTATTATCGTCCTGATGGCCAGGTTGTCGTGCGCCGCAACACCTTCTTCCACAATCCTGTCAAGCTCTTCGTCGAAGAGCTTCGTGCTCTCATGGACAAGGGGCACACCGTGTAAATCCTCGAACGGCGACGGCAACGGCTCAGGCAGATCCTTCTTGAACCATTCGGCCAGAGACAGGCCAGCCTCAATGTAGTGCCGTGAGCAGGTAGCGAGGACATAGTACTTCTGGTAGCTGTGGTCCTCCGATTCCACACCTTCGACCAGGAGCCAGGAGAGTGGGTTGAGGCGGTACACGGCCTCTGCCCCATCGCCATTGCTGCCGTCGGAAGCGAAGATACCCGACGTGAGCAGCAGCCGCATCACGCGGCCGAGGAATGGAAGCTTGGTCTTGGGGAGGGACAGCTTGTTGACCAGGTCCGGCAGCGTGGTAGCCCCTCCTAGGTCATGTATGGCGGTCGGGATGTGGAGCTCGACGGCGCACTTGAGCGCCATGGACGTGAGGTAGTAGAGGCTGTGACGCCATAGGTCGGCTTGGGCCTGCAGCAGCTCGGCATCCGTGGGAACTATGGCTTGAGCTGCCATTCTTGGTATCTCTCGGTCACTCGCCGTGTATCTTTCTTGCCGTATGTGTGTGTTGGTTTGGTGTTCCAAGGTTTGTTGCGTACTAGGGTTTAAATAGCTGCTGGCTGAGCGAGCCAGTTACACTAGTTGTGCTTGGTTAGGGCTAGTAGAGTGATACCATAGAAATTCAGACAGGATTAATTTAAGGATGGCGTGAGGGGGCAAGTTTGACTTGGTAATTGAGTGTATCGCATATAAATCAGTAAACTATGGAGCGCGTGGTCGGCAAGGTGGTCGTGACAGTTTTAAAATTGTTATCTGCAGATATTCGAATCCTTGTGTATCTTGCACAGTTTCGGGTAAAATTACAGCACATGGAGTAAGTACCAAGTAATACAAGAGAGAGTAGAATGCAGTAACACTTGTTTATTCGTCCATGGCAAGAGCTTGCCGTGTGCATACAAGTAGCATACAAGTACACTAAGATGCTATCAGCAGAAATTAGTATATATGCTTTGGAAGTACAACGTAAACAGTAATTCAAGAGCAGCACACAACTACACGGCAGAGTATTTACTAGAAGCTGTACATTATGCATGGCAAACTACCTTGAGATCGGCAAACTTATCCTGACATTATGTTGGCCTGAAGTGGTTGGAAAAGTATCAAGGTACTCCCAGGTACTTTCATTTTTTATTTACTGACTATTTTATTTAGAAAGATTATTAATAAAATTTTAAATTTAGTCCTGATGATACTGGTAATTGATTATTTCCTCTCCGTCTAACTACCTTGGACCGTCCTGGATTGCGAGCAGAGATTTCAGACGATTAAGGAGCCGCCTCCGGCTTGTTGTACCTCCGCAAGGACTAGGCGAAGATTGTGATCGACTGGGAAATTCAGAACTGGTACGCACGGGAAAGGCTGCCCAAGTCACGGACGTGTTCGCCTTCAGCGTGGTTGTGCTGGAGATTACCTGTGGCCGCAGTTCGCTCGGGTGCATCGCATGTGACGACCAGAACATCCTGATAAGGCGGGCAAGCGGCGGTGGCAGCGCAGAATGGCTCCGTCGGGCACGCCACCAAGTAGGGCTGTGTTCATTTCACATGTCAACCCAAAATATTTCCTCTTCCACCCATCACATCAAATCTTTGGACGCATGCATGGAACATTAAATATAGGTAAAAAAGATAACTAATTGCATAGTTTGTCTGTAAATGTCGAGACGAATCTTTTGAGCCTAGTTAGTCCATGGTTGGACAAATTTTATCAAATAACAACGAAAGATGCTACAGTAACTTTTCACCAACTTTTCGCGAAGTGAACACACCCTAGGGATAACGGAACTCCATGACAGGGAACCTCGGGTATCACTATACCACATCTCAAACTAGAGTTGGACATAGAGTCGGTAAAATTATGGAAAAACCGATGGATCGTCGGTCGGTAAAGACTAGTAACACACGGTAAGTCGCTATTTCTTGTTTTCTCATCCGAAGGTCAGTTGGTGTTTTTATTTTGCTTTTTTGTTGGAGAACCGCAGGATCAAGAGGAAACTGAATGCTGACAGTGCCGACCCCGCCACGACCGCCACCGCCACCACCCTCGCCCTTGCCAGTAGCGCTGCCATGCAGCTGTTTGCCGTTGCTGCCGCGCCAAACACCAGGTGACGCCGGCTAGCGACCTGGTGGCATTCGTAGCACAACGCCCTCCACGCAAATGACCTACAGGCCATACACAGCCGGCTTGCATGCTATCTGCCTCCTTATTGCTTCTTGTTGGGTGAATGTGACCATCGTGGACGCGTGCAGTCATCAATTCATCATCAAGGGTAGAGAGATCAATCCACAGCATCACCTCAACGTGGCGTCAGCATGCACCAACCTCGTGCTTGCGGCCGATGATCGGTGGACAGGCGATGGGAAGAATAGTGACGGGGAGACAATAGATGGGCGACAAACTACTGTTTTACCCTTCACTGAGTTTAATTAATTGATAAAAATTGAGATATGGCCTCATTTATTTTGGTACTAGTCCTACCTATTTTTGCTACTTCCTCCCACTTTTTTAGTACTTTAGGGTTCTTCTACTTTGGTACCTCCTACTTTTACACTGTTCGATCTCACATGATGGATAGTCCATATTTTTTCTAACCATTGTAAAATTTCTCTTGATACAATCTATGATGTTAGTGGTGCTGTAAATTATTGGAGAAGATAGTACACACAAAGTGAAATGGCTCTAAATAATTATTGGAGAAGAAATATAGACTTTTAATTAGCTAGGCGATTAGAATGAACCAATCAGTGATGTTACTGATTTTGAAAAGCATATGTGATATTACTAGTGCTAGGCCCTATTCGCTTGAACTACTTCAACAGTACTTTTCAACGAACGAATAGTGTTTTCCTCTCACAAAAAATCAGTATAAGCATCAGCATAAGCCAAATTTCAGCGAAATGAAATTAGATTGCTGGGAAGGCAAGGTGGTGTCAGTGTTAAATTTATTATTTGCAGGAGTTCAAATCCTCATCTGTATCTTGCACAATAAAGAGTAAAATTACGGCGCATGGAGCTGCCACACATTCTGGTCCCTCAGTTTCAAATTGCAAGTCGTCTTGTCTTTTCTAGATGCATAGCTTTTGCTATGCACACCAAGATATGAGTTATGTCTTGATATATTTAAACACAATATCGATAAAAAAAAGTTAGAATGACTTACTATTTAGAACAGAGGGAATAGTGTAGTAACAGTGATTTACTTGTCTATGGCAAGGCGGCCCATCCTAGATATAAAATGCTATATAGGAGTAATTAAAAAGCAGCGTACAAGTACACAACATGCTATGAGAAGAAAAATTTGTATCATTGCATGTATAGGGTTAGCAGTAATTACTCGCTCCATACTGGTAACTGAAGTCGTTTTTTACAAGGCTTGAGTCAAACATTGGGAATATAAATCATGAATAACTTTAAAATTATTGAGTTTGGAAATGTGAAAACTATATGAATGGATTTGTCTTGAAAAGTACTTTCATAGAAATATACATATATCACTTTTTAATAAATACTTTTTATAAAATAAGAAGTCAAAGTTATGTTTTTGAGACCATGTCACTGTCAAAACGACTTGAATTACTAGTACAGAGGGAGTAATAAAGAGTAACATACAAGTACATGATAGAGTATACTAATAAGAAGCCATAAGAAAGAAATTAGTATTGTTTGCATCGCACGGCACCTTGAGATTGGCACCCTTAGGCCAGTCTAAGTGGAGAGTTTCGTAGCATTGTTTCCAAGACGGTCATATCATGTAGAATAAAATGAAACTTGGATGAAACACCCACTCTCAATGGAGAGTTTCATTCTATAGTTTCATTTACATTTAATTCTATGACTCATAGAAAGTTGGTAATCGTGGCAAGGGAGTTTCATCCCCATGAAACTCACTCCTTCTCTCTCTTCTTAAAAATCTTGTCATATCATCAAAAATGCTTATGTGGCAGCTCATTAAATACAAATGAAATTTTGATGAAACTTCCATTGAGACTAGCCTTACCGTGGCACTATGTTAGCCACCAGAAAATTAGCGTTTTCAGTGCCGATCAAGAGTCAAGGCTTTAAATTAGCCATAGTAAAAAAAATCTGTGATGTTACCGGTGCTTTGAATTTTTTGGGAAGAAATACACAAGAAGATGAAATGGATCTGCAAGATATACATGTCGGACTGAAATTATTGTTTGTATTTTATAGTGTTGTATATAGCAAGAAGAAAACACCACTATCATCAATCGTGTCCACACACAATTAAATTTTTTGCATTTGGTCATCTTGTCATACAATCATTAAGAATAGAATATGGCCTACGGAATTGATACTGCACTTCATCTTGACATCTTCAAATGCATATTTTTTGTCTAGTGGACTTAGAATAAATGAAGGTAAATAGATTAAAGAAATTAGGAATTACACATCTACATCCTCTGCCCTAAAAACAATTTCATTAATTATAACCTTGTCCCAATTCAAACAACCATATTAAGTTTTGTAAAGTTCATATAGAAAATATAAACATTTATGGCGTCCAATACCCATTCTATAAAAATACATATTTTATGGTAGACCTAATGACACTTATTTGATATCATATCACAAACGTAGGTACTTTTTTACTCTCATATGGTAGGATCCACATACCAAATTGGCAACAAATCTGCACCACGGCATTACTATCTCACACAATCATAATCACAACATTTTATTAGAAAAATAAAAGTTCATGGGGAAGAAGTCAAAAGTAAGCCGCAAAATGCAGCCAGTTTCATGGAAAGGGTTTCGATCCTCCTCTTGGATTGGGACCGATGGCTAACGGATTAACTACTGTATGGAGCTTGCTAGCTAGTCTGGCATCACATCTATATCTCCTATAAAGATAAACCTCATTAGCCTAATTCTCTAGTACCTCCTTGAGCCATGTTATCATCCACTTCTACTGCTGTTGCATACAATTAAGTGATCACTCACAAATGGTTTCAGTAGTGGATACAGTTACCTATACATGACCATACACGTATACTGTAGCATTATTCTCTCACGCGACTTATTCTCTTCCTCTTCGAAAACTGACTACTAATAATCAAGCTATATATAGATGATTCGATAAACTACAATGAGACTATATTTATATTCCTCTATACCCACGGTAACGCGCGAGAAATTCTTCTAGTTACTGAAGTGCATGTGTCAACTCCCAGCTGACAACGCCCAGCAATAATCACGAGATGCGCGCGTGAACCATGCTGTCCATGCATGCATGCATAGATATAAATAGTATCGCGCTTTCTCATGGAATTGCCGACAATAGTGCAGTGATACGTGACCACCACGAATGGTCGAATCGAGTAGTAGGTGTAGGCTAGTCGATCACTATAGCTCGGCATGCATGTCAAGCAGCATAATAGGAGAGTTGGTGTTCTTCTAGTAGGCAGGAGGCGGGCTATGTAAATATTTGTAACTCTTGTTTCTTTTTCTTTCATTGTCTAATAAAAAATACGGCAAAGCTTTTACCATCCTTTCTTTAAAAAAAATGTCGAGTAGCATATAGCACCAATGGTTCTTGGTGGTAAAATATACTACTATGTTGTTAGCATTTTTTGTCAACTTCTTGTAAAACAAACAATTCATGTCTTTGATTTATTCAGAATCTGTGCGATTGAGGATAGCTGCGGCATGCAATATACTCTATATACTCTCTCTCTCTCTCTCTCTCTCTCTATATATATATATATATATATATATATATATATATATATAGACACACACATACTTTCTGTGCTTTCCTAGTTATCTGTGTACCTTGATGTCGTTTAAGCATTCAAACATGATTTCCTTCTCCTCTTTGCTTAGAGTGTAGCTGGCAGGACGTAAGTAATGGCGTCCATCATCTATCTTCTCTGGATGCAGGTTGTCTCTTTCTCTTGAACAATGCAGGTCCTGTCGTGCTTCAAATGTGTCCTTAGGCTTCCCATACACACCCATGAAGCCTAGCAGGTTCACACAAAGATTCTTCGTCAGGTGCATCACGTCAATCGAGCTGTGGACCTCTAGGACTTGCCAATAGGGTAGCTCCCAAAATATGGACTTCTTCTACATGGGTGCGTGACCGTTAGCGTCGTTCGGAACAGGTTGGCTCCCATGTCCTTTTCCAAAGACGACTTTCACATCATTCACCATATCGAGTACATCCTCACCGGTTCGGTTGCGAGGCTTGGTCAGGTGGTCTGTCGTCCCTTTAAAATGCTTGCCTTTCTTTCTTACGGGTTGGGACCGATGGCTAACGGATTAACTACCGTATGGAGCTTGCTAGCTAGCCTGGCATCACATCTATATCTCCTATAAAGATAAACCTCATTAGCCTAATTCTCTAGTACCTCCTT
>CM039598.1:68223602-68246477 GCA_022457205.1 Saccharum spontaneum
ACTGCTCGCAACACGTAGCACGTGGGAAGATGAAATTGAAGTGCGGGAAGCTGGAAGCCAGTAATGGGTGGGTGGCAAAAAGAAGGCCTAGGTTCTGGAAGGCCAACGCCAGTGTGTTTGGGCCGGAGTGGTTTAATATCGTGCGCAAGTAGTGCGTCTCCGCGTGCGAGTGGCTTCTTAAGGCAACAGTGCCGTGTATGGAGGCTAAACTGTATGAATCAAACGATATCCCTCTCTACCACTGAAACAGACCTCCTCCGGCAATTCTCTGTTCCCCTGTTTGCTTCCCCTTCCTTGTTTCAATTCCAGTTCTCCGTATTGGAGGATTAACTCAACTCAGTTTTCATTAATCATAAGTGGGTTTATATAGGGATTACAATGGGACACAAAGAGATAGAAAAACTGAAAATAAAGAGACTACAACTCTTAATCTTCTAACACCCCCGTAGTCGGGAGTGGAGAGACATTCAAACTAGAGCAAAATTATGTAAAAATGGAGGTAGGAAGACCCTTAATGAATACATTTGCATATTGGGAGGTGGATGGCACATGAAGGATGCGTATTTCCCCTATAGCAACTTTGTCCTGGACCAAATGTAAATCAATCTCGACATGTTTGGTGCGCTAATGTTGCACCGGATACGCTGACATTATCACAAAAGATCACAAAGGAACGCCGAGGACAGAATGGGGCTCCTGAAGTAATTGTTGAAGCCACAAAATTTCAGCTACACAGCATTAGCAACGACTCTATATTCGGCATCGGCACTGCAACGAGAAATGTGTGCTAGTGCTTTGAAGACCAAGACACCAAATTGTCGCCCAAAAAAACTGCATAGCCTGATGTGGAACGGTGAGTATCCGGAGAACCGGCCTAGTCAGCATCTGAGTATGCAACAAGGTCACAAGTAGATGAGCAAAGTAACTGTAGACCATAGTGCAAGGTTCCCTTGATGTAGCGGAGAACACACTTAATCAAGGCCAGATGTGGCTCACTGGGATCATGCATATATAGACATATCTGCTGCACATCATAGGAAATGTCTAGGCGATTAAAAATGAGGTACTGTATGGCACCGGCAAGAGCCTAGTAATCAGTGGCGTCGGCAGCAGGAGGTCCATCAGCGCCCTACCAGAGCTTCAGCTTGACGCGACTTTATTCACCCCGCGCCACAACTTTGAGCCCCATGACTTAATCCATGCGCACAACTCTAGCTTCGCGCCCTTGCTCCGCCTGACACAATTTGCACGCCTAGATGAAGGGCAATTCTTGGAGAGCCACCCACCCAGACAGAGGAGCAGGCCGAAGCCACCTTTTTGGCTCCATCTGATGATTTCAGCTTTAGAGAGCACGATTCTCAGAAGGAGTGGATCGGAGTGAAGAGGACGCTCCATACCTCATTTGGTAGGTGAAGCTATGAACTGTTGATGGAGTGGCTCTCAGAGCACTACCAAACCGGGCCTTAATTAGTTTATGTCAAAGTTTCCTCACGGTTGCACTGCATATTTTCTCTAACGACCCAACACTATGCCAAATTTAGGCATTTGACACTAAATGATCCCAATAAAAAGTTATTAACTACAAAGTTGTAGATCTCATTGAGTACTACAACTTTAGTGTTTATTTTGTCTCCATTCAATAGTGTTAACCATCTTAAATCCAATCTGAGAACTTATATTATATATTTGGACTTATAAATCATACCAAATTAAAAAACTGTTAATTACAAAGTTTTGATCCCTTTGAACTCCACAATTTTGATATAAAACTTATCTTGATCTGACCTCATATCAAAATTAGGAATATTTTTTGACCAAAACTGACTATTCAAGCCACGATAGATGGCTACAACCAACATTGTCGTAGATAACATAAAGCATACATCATAGTAACATTCATGGAGAGAACAAGAGGTTGACCCTGACAACGAACTGACATCATTTGTGGTAGAAGCTGGGCTCCACCTGGACTCCCACGCGCGTGCGCACTGTGGCCACCCATTTGTCACAAGCTTCAAAATATACAACCACATCAATGCCTTGAGCTTGGCCCTGACTCCAATCGAATGGTGGATCCACTACAGGGTACCGACTGACATGTTTTGGGAGATTCGCGCTATAACAACGGACAAAACTTAAAACGGAGTACTCAGTTAAACTCTGTCACGTAATAGACTAGAAGAGCATAATAAATTACATCATCTCTACGGGAGCTCCAATTCTATGTGCGTCCAAATTAAGTGGGGCGGATGCTAATGGTACATCCTCATTGGGCATAATACAGAAACCAGAGGAGGAGGTAAATAATGAGAAAAGTTAGATGTTGGAAATTGGAATAATAAGGAAGCAAATGTGGAAGAAACAAAAATAAAATGCAAGTGACAGAAGCGGTAAAGAATGTGGCCTTTGTGTTGCACTGGGCAAGTGGTCACTGTCCTTAGTGTTTAAAGAGTTGCAGCCTAGGATTCAGTTGCTAGTTGCAACCAGCTCACTAGGCCTGCTGTGGAGCACCGGCCTTCAGGGCTAAGGCTTGGGTGGTGCAGGCATTTCACAGGCCGGTGGGAAGGCCCAACAACCTGCCGGAAGCTGTGGCTGGGGCAGGACCAGCGTACATCACAGAAACAGTGAACGAGGTAATTGGGATATGGACCCCTGAACGAACTCGATCAGGAAACCCTGTGCCCCCTGTTCATCTGTTTACCTGAACCCCTGTATCTGTTTTTGTTCTTTCAATAAATCACCTGTAGGGGTACGCCCCTCCTGTTTAACGTCCAAAAAAAAAACTTGGTCAGCAAATCTAACACTAAGCGATGTGTCTATCTCAAGAGGCTAGTGCTAGACATACCGACGGAATCAATACAGGCCATGTTTAGTTCCTTCAAACTTCCAAAGATTTTACAAGATTTCTTGTCACACCGAATCTTTGGACACATGTATGGAGTATTAAATATAAGTAAAAAAATAACTAATTACACAGTTTGATTGTAAATCACGAGATGAATCTTTCGAACCTAATTAGCCCATGATTAGACACTAATTACACTATACATCAAAAAATTTTATAGGTGCAACTAAACACAACCACATTATCGAACCTAAAGGAGTACTCGGTTAAACTTGTCTGTTACATAACCGACCAAAAGAGAGCACCATGATGACATTATCTTACGAGCTCCAATCGGTGTAGAAAATGAGGAGGATGCTAATGATTCTTCCTCGTCCTCATTAGACATTACACACAGATCTGAGGGCAAAAAAAATTACATAATCCAAATAATAATGGAAGCAAATGTACAAGAAATAAAAAGAAAATGTGAGTGACAAAAGCGGTAAAGAATGCGGCTCATGTGTTGCACAGCTTGCTTGATCACAACGCGTGGCTGCTTCTTGTACACGAGCGCAGGTAATGGATGTTTTCATCCACATCCCAATATAATGTGTGTAGCCGTTGTTCTCGTGCACAGCAAAACAAGACCGCTGAAGAATATATAATTTGCACCAATTAGAAACTATACGAAGAAACAAGTCACGAGTGGACTAACAACAGTAGAAGATGCATTCAGTAGAAGAGAGGAGGAGTACGTACATGCATTCAGGTAGGGACCACACGTTGAATCCAATCCAATCAAATATAATAATAATACACGGAAGGGTGGTTGGGGTGGGCATCCGCCTCTTGCCTCAGCTTCTCTTTCACTTTCGGTACCAACTCTTCATCGATCTTTTCATTTCCTCCACCATAAATACCGACATCCATATTTCGAAGGGACGGGAGGTGGTCCAAGGCCAGGTCATCGGTAGTGAATTCACCTTGGAAGAAATCCTGCGGGCGGAGAGTGAAACGAAAATGTTCAAGCCTGGGCATAGCTCCTCGTGGGAACATAGACGGCACTGTTTGAAAACCAGAGAATCTGCAGTCTCTTGCACATGGGAAGGCATCAGGGGCAACCATGAACCTTCCCAGCGCTTGTATGTTGTCACCATACACATACACTTCCAGAAAACGAAGAGCCTGCAGCATCCCGAGGACTTGGATGTCCTCCCTTCGCACCTGAGCCACCGCTATGTCAAGAAAAGAGAGGAGCAGAAGCGATTCAGGATTAATCCACGTAGGCAACAAAGTGGTTTTACGAATACGAAGATATGACAGGTTGCCTAGAGACTCCACTGAGCCATCAAGATTCACTACCACGACATCTGAGAGTACTACTAGCCGTTGGATCTTATGCAGTTTTCCTAGGGACTCGACCAGAGCTTTGCAAATGCTTTCACTTTCATGACATCCACATTCCTCGTCTATTTTTAGCTTCACCGTGAGGATTCTTAGTTGGGTCAAATGGCCTAGCTCTTCTGCAATGTGCGCAGAATCAACAATCGCACACCATAGCTCTTCTAAGGATGTTAGATTCCTCAATCCATTTGGTAGACAGATACTCCAATGAAGAAACAGACACAATAGTCGTCTTAGCCCAACAATACTCGATGGCAATTCTATTATCTTAGTTCCAAATATGTCTAGTGTCTGCAAAAACTGTAGCTTCCCTATCTCTAATGGGAGTTCACCGGCATATCCAGTTTCTTGTAGCCGTAGATACCTCAGGTGAAATAAGTTTCCAACAAAACTCAAATTTGGATGGTCCTTAAGATTGCAACCTTCTAGATCCAATACACGAAGAAGAGGATAACATGAAAAGGATGGCAGTGAATTAATTATATCACCATTGAAGATAGCAAGTGACCTTAGTTTCGGCATCTCCATTGTAGGCCCAGTAGTATTTTGTAGAGATAACCTGTGAACCTTGCTTCCCCAAGAAGGTGTGTTTTGCTTTGCATCACCAAGTATTGTTGCAACAAAACTTTCTTCTCTTGATATGGAACAAATGAGGTCCAGGACCATATCATGCACACGACAAGTAGCCAATATTTCATCATCATCAGCTAATTGGATTAGGTTTCTATTTATAAGCTCATAAAAGTAACTCCGTCCCAGCTCAAATAAGCTTTGCCCCCCTTCTCTGGGTGCAACAAAATCTTCAGCTATCCACCTCCATATCAGCCGTCCACTCTCAATCTCATAGTCCTCTGGAAATATACTTAAGTATAATAAGCAGGTCTTCAGATGAGCTGGTAGATCATAATAGCTAATAGATAATATCTTTCTCATATTTTCCATATCAGGATTGCTTCCAAGTCCCGAACCAATAGACTCGCAAAACTCATACCACTCTTTAATATTTCCGAACTTATTTGCCAACAAACTTGATGTGGTAATGATAGCTAATGGCACACCACCACATTTCTTAATTATTTCTTCAGATATTTCCACAAATTTTTTAGGACATTTTTGTTCCAAGCCAAATACTCTCCCATAGAATAATTCTTTAGAACTCTCATAGGGAAGGGGTTCCATGTTATAAGAACAACCAACTTTCATGGCAACATCATGCTTTCGGGTAGTTATGACTATTTTGCTTCCCAAGTTATTGTCACACAGAGCATATCTTATTATGTTCCATGATGGTACATCCCATATGTCATCTATAACAATGAAGTACCTACATGCGTGGAGATGAAGGAGTCATATAGTTACATGAAAAATACATAATAACTCATTCAAGATGACACAAACAGTTAAATAGAGGAAAAACATTGGAAAATGCTATACGCGGAGGGCTTTGTTGTGGTATATCCAAATAATCGTGGACTGTTGATCTTGATGGTTATTAGCACATATTACTTCTTAGGAGGTAATTTGAGAAATATGTATTTGTATCTATTTTTAGTTTGAGAAATTGGAAAAACAAGGAAAATATCTCAAACAATCTAAACAAATTTGGCGTGCATGCAATGCATGCTGCATGGATATGTGCCCATATTCCCAAACGTCTAGTATGTAAGGTTTTTAGGTTATGGATTATTTCTATGCGTCATAATTTATATCCCAAAGTGTGTTACGTGAACTTGAATTATTATTTTTTGAAATTTGACCTATTCATAAGATTGTAGGTCTCACATGAATTGTAATATTTTATATTGGAATACAACATACACATTTGTGTAACATGCATCCATAATTAAGTTGTTAGTCTTTATTAATCTAACATAATTAATCAAAGTAATATTCTTTTACATGTGATATCTAAGGCTTAACTGTTATCTTGTGTATGTATGCTTCATGTGTGAAGATAGGGACATTCATGGTGTAAGGTGACCAATCATTGTAATTTTCTTAACGTGTAACATCTAGTGTCTAATGTGACCAATTTTTTTTAAGAATGTGTAATAGATTCAGTGTAGAATATATCCATATATGTGTATTGAACGTTGGACTCTAAAATCAATATCAATTGTTTGCTATCGTTTTTTTAAAAAAATACTCAGATATGTTTCCTTACTAGTCAATGGTTAGAATAAGGAAGGATGCCCAGGCAGATAAAGAAGGATGTCCGATGAGATTGGTAGCCTTGTTCTTTTTTTCTTTTTAAACGATTTAGTTATTTGTTAATTAATTACTTAATTTTTGTCTAGATTTTAAAAATGAAGGGCTGAGATTTGTTTGCCATCTTACCTCTTATGAGGTAAAGAAGGTACCGTAGCGAGACCCATCCGGGGATTAGATAATAAGAACAAAAAGAAATAAAAACTCAAATATTTAATTTGTAATAGATTGAATGTGCAGGTTATAGATTTTCTCAAATGATTGTTTAAATTGCAAACAATAATTAAAAATTCTCTGAGTAAGATTATGACTACCTCTTATCCTTGAGGAATTCCCGAAGTTCATCGATTAGCTGCCTTTCATCCAATATGGTTAAATTGAATTCCTTTGTATAATACGACTTGTCGAGACCAATGAGAATATCCTTTAACACTTTCTTCAGTTCTGGATTCATGCCGACAGGAACAAAAGCTTTGAAACAGATATCATCTGTCAGATTGTCATACACAGCTTTAGCAAGAGTGGTCTTGCCTAACCCTCCAAACCCAACAATAGAGACTATCTTCGTCTCCATATCTTCCCCTACTGATGTCAGCATTTTTATGACCTTATCCCTTGGCTCTTCGATGCCAACAAGCTGTGAGATTTTTGTGTAGAGAGCCGAGAGGCGTGGATCAATACTTGTTGTGGCAGCAGGCTTGGCTACAAGATCATCGACCCTGTACCTGGCATGCCGCTCGGTCACCTCCTGAAGTTGCTTCCTGATGTCTTCGATGGCACAAGAAATATCTCGGCGAGCCTTGCCCTTGCTGAACAGGTCTCCCATCTTCTTCATGGCACGCTTGAGCTTGCTTGGATCAGCCTCCTTTTGGCCGTCCACACGCACGAGGAAGGTGTCGAGTATATCTTCCATGTCGTAGGACGCCTCCCTGACCTCGCGAGCCCAGACCTTGACCTGCTCGTCGAGTTGATCCCATGGCACTGCCCCCACCTTGCGGAGGGCGGCATGCATGCTCTCGAGCTCCCGGGTGAGGGAATGGACATCCTCCCTGACGCCCTTCTGCAGCTTGTACTCCTCCTTGAGCAGCTCCAGCAGCTTGGAGGGGAGCATGCCCAAGGCACCCGTTACCAGGTCCATACTCACGGCCACTCAAGATTAGTCAATCACTATGCAACTAATCTTCATGGCTGCAGGTGGTTGTATGTTTCCTCAGTGAATGGCAGCATGAATCAAACTGAAACAAGGAAAAGAAATTTCAAGTTAGAGCGATTTGTAAGGAAAGATTTGAGGTCATCAAACGTTTATAGCTCGATAACAAAGACATATAAACCTCAATTTTTTTTTCAGAAAGCTAGGTAAATTGTTACTATTTGAGCTCAAAGGAAAATCTAGGCCAGTATATATTTTCGAAATGGAAAATGCTTCGACTCACCGTGGAAACCATAGGAGCAGCTGCAGAGGAGTTGCATGGAGGGGCGCCCAAAGATGCAGAGGACGGCCAGCGTGTTAGGAAGTTAGGCAGACGGTTCACGAAGTGCCAGGATAAGAGCGACCTGTATAAGAAATGTGAAAGGTAGGACAGTAGTCAGGCAAAGAGAGAAAATGCAAAAGTCGACAGCGCTACTTAAATATATAAGAATGTGAAAGGTAGGAGACTGGCCAGGCAGCAACATCGATAAACCGAAAGTGGTATCGAATTAATTAGATGTGGCCGCTGCCGAACTTATATACTATATATATCCTGCCGGCCACTACCATCCCTCCTTCACGACTGCGTCAGGGCAAGAAAGAAACAGAATCCACCATGCATTACCGTGCATTCAGGCCTTTCTATTAAGAAATGCACATAAACTGCAGCAATCGGTATCACGAACCAATGAGCTCAATATCCATGGAACAGGAGTGGGAATTTGCAGGCTTTATGAAACAAACACCTTCGCCGCAGACAAGAATTATGTGGCACCTCTGTTCTGACCTTCTCGTGACTCCATTGCTGCAACGGTTCATGATATGATACTAATAATATACACAACAAGTGGGGTTTGGGGAATCAATGTCATGTGCATGCACGCTGCCTCAGCGCTAAAAACGGATCTCTGCCGGGTTGGATGTAATTTAATCACAGGGAAACCAATGTCATGTGCACTTATCAGGGCATTTTATAGAAAATAGCGGATCTCTGACTCGTGGGATATTACTTAAACCATCGTAGATATCACAGATTCCATCAACAAAGACAAACAACTGTGACCAACAACGACGAGGACCAGCTCTGGATTTCTTTGCTGAGTTTCTCATGCATCTTTTGGTTGAAAAAGCAAACACCGTGAAACTGAAACAGGACATAACTTCTTGTGCAGTGTACAAATTATCAAGAAAGGTTCAAAACATGTTGACACTAATGTTCTCCATGTGCAATTTGCAGAAAGATCATTTAATCTACTTTAACACCCATCTAAACAAACCACCTATCCATCATGGTTAGTACTCCCTCCGTTCGAAATGTAAGTTTTTGCAGAATTTGTAGGTATATAGATTTTGGTATGCACCAAGATTACACACATAGTAAAAACTACATATATCTAAGAAAAACATAAAATGACTTACAATTTAGAACCGATGAGGGACTGGACTTGCACCCTGACGTGCTTTCAGCAGCTTGTACTCCTCCATGAGCAGCTCCAGCGGTTTGGAGGGAAGCATGCCTAGTTCACCCGTGACCAGATCCGTACTCAGGGGGCTCCCAAGATTAATCAATCAGTCAAATAATAATTGTCTTGGAGGGGATCAAACTGAAACAAGGAAAAGAACTTTCAAGTTCGAGCGATCTGTAAAGAAAGATTTGGAGTCAAATGTTTATAGTTCAACAACAGTGACATGAACCAAATTTTTTTTGAAAAGATAAGTAAATTATCTCTGCTTCAGCACGAAGAAAAATCTAGGTCTGTATTTTCGAAATGAAAATGCTTCAACTCACCGAGGCTGCCGTGGGAGGAGCTGAAGATGAGTTGCATCGACGTCCTGCTAAGACACAGAGCCCGACCAGCGTGTTAGGCAGGAAGGCAGAGACTACCGTGATAAGGCCACTAGTAGTGCGCTGATAACCTAGCTAGTCACTTCGTAGAAGATGCGTCTGCATTATTGCTCCTTTTAAAACCCTGTGCTGCTTTCCATGACAACCGGCACCACGCAAGTTTTCACCTAACCCAAGAGGGCGATCTTATTGATTTATTATTGTGTAGCACACCTCGTAAAGTTCCTGTATATATAACAACAACTTGACGCATGATTACTGCTTTTGAAAACCTTGTGATGCTTCCGCGAAGACCGGCACCTCACAAGTCTCTATCAAATGACCAAACCCAAACAAGGACATAAAGAGCACACTGATGCAGCAGCGTGCTGCTCCGTTGACGCCCCGTCAACGCTACTCCCATTGGCGTATATATGAATTTGAATATGGATTTTTTTTGCGAAAAAACTTGAATATGGAATTTGCATAATATAACAACTCAAAACTCCAATACCACCTCTCTGTAGTAGTGTGTACGTATTGTATGTACGTACGTGCAACTAAGGCACATACCGTAGGCTGATGTGCTAGCTACCTGCCAGTTCAAGTTGTGCGTGGGCGGGTGCCTGTGGCCGGCTTCTGCAGTAGTTGTCCGTCAGAACCTCCACTTTGTATGCATCATAGGCCCTGTTCGGCAGGATGTTTTTTTGGCTTATAAGCCGGCTGTGGCTGATTTGCTGTGAGAGAAAAACACTGTTCCACGGCTGATAAGCCGTGCTGATAAGCTCAGATCGAATCTTTGGACGCATGCATGAAACATTAAATATAGATAAAAAATAAAACTAATTACACAGTTTAGACGAAATGAACGAGACAAATCTTTTAAGCCTAATTAGACCATGATTGGACATTAATTGTCAAATAACAACGAAACTGTTACAGTATCATTTCGCTAAAAATTTTGCCAACTAAACAAGGCCTCAGTTAAACTCTGTCACATAGTAGACTAGAAGAGCATAATAAATTACATCATCTCTACGGGATCTCCAATTCTATGTGCGTCCAAATTAAGTGGGGCGGATGCTAATGGTACATCCTCATTGGGCATAATACAGAAACCAGAGGAGGAGGTAAATAATGAGAAAAGTTAGATGTTGGAAATTGGAATAATAAGGAAGCAAATGTGGAAGAAACAAAAATAAAATGCAAGTGACAGAAGCGGTAAAGAATGTGGCCTTTGTGTTGCACTGGGCAAGTGGTCACTGTCCTTAGTGTTTAAAGTGTTGCAGCCTAGGATTCAGTTGCTAGTTGCAACCAGCTCACTAGGCCTGCTGTGGAGCACCGGCCTTCAGGGCTAAGACTACCTGCACTCATGGATCTCTATATTCATTCTCTATACGTCCTAGTCAGCAAGATTCTCTCATCTATACTCAATTCTCCCGCACCCATCCATCCTCTATATCATCCTCTATCCACTCTATCCACTATGGGACCTACTTGTCACTTTATCTAAATATATCCATGTGTGATCTAGTTTTGAAGGATTTATTGAGACGAATTTAATGGTGCAATCAAAATTTAATTTGGATTTTTGGTTTGTGAGTTATAGCATTTTTCGCTTTGTTTAGCTAGTGGGGCCCGCCACTATAGAGTATAGAGTAAGCATTGTACTACTCTAAATATAGAGTAAGAGAAAGGATAGAGTATCGTTTTAGAGTACCCAGTGCAGTAGTTTTTACTCTATATTCTTACTTTAAAGCTTTAGAGTATCGTTTTAGAGTATACACTGCGGGTAGTGTAAGGCTTGGGTGGTGCAGGCATTTCACAGGCCGGTGGGAAGGCCCAACAACCTGCCGGAAGCTGTGGCTGGGGCAGGAGCAGCGTAGTACATCACAGAAACAGTGAACGAGGTAATTGGGATATGGACCCCTGAACGAACTCGATCAGGAAACCCTGTGCCCCCTGTTCATCTGTTTACCTGAACCCCTGTATCTGTTTTTGTTCTTTCAATAAATCACCTGTAGGGGTACGCCCCTCCTGTTTAACGTCCAAAAAAAAAACTTGGTCAGCAAATCTAACACTAAGCGATGTGTCTCTCAAGAGGCTAGTGCCAGACATACCGACGGAATCAATACAGGCCATGTTTAGTTCCTTCAAACTTCCAAAGATTTTACAAGATTTCTCGTCACATCGAATCTTTGGACACATGCATGGAGTATTAAATATAGGTAAAAAAATAACTAATTACACAGTTTGGTTGTAAATCACGAGACGAATCTTTCGAACCTAATTAGCCCATGATTAGACACTAATTACACTGTACTTCAAAAAAAATTTATAGGTGCAACTAAACACAACCACATTATCGAACCTAAAGGAGTACTCGGTTAAACTTGTCTGTTACATAACCGACCAAAAGAGAGCACCATGATGACATTATCTTACGAGCTCCAATCGGTGTAGAAAATGAGGACGATGCTAATGATTCTTCCTCGTCCTCATTAGACATTACACACAGATCTGAGGGCAGAAAAAATTACATAATCCAAATAATAATGGAAGCAAATGTACAAGAAATAAAAAGAAAATGTGAATGACAAAAGCGGTAAAGAATACGGCTCATGTGTTGCACAGCTTGCCTGATCACAGCTTGTCCTGCTCCTCCGTCTGTACACGGACACAGCGCGTGGCTGCTGCTTGTAGTTGAGTGCACGCGGTCGACGTTTTCAACCACATGCCAATATAATGTGTATAACCATTCTTCTCGTGCACAACAAAACAAGAGCGCTGCAGAATATATAATTTGCACCAATTAGAGACTATATATACTCAGAAACGAGGACTGCTACGAAGATCTAACTATTCTGTGACGGAGAGAGTCTTATACTAATACTAATCAAGCTAGAGTGTACTATACTGCTAGTATACCAATGTGAAAGGTAAAACAGTACTCCTTCAGTCCAACAAAACACGCAACTATGTGTTGCGTGCCAGATAAAGATGTTCATGTTTGACCAAATTTTTAGTAAATAATATTTAAATTTGTGACTCTAAATTATTTTTTATAAAAATATATTTCATACTTGATCTAATGATATTTATTTGACGTTATAAATATTTATAGTTTTTTATCTATAATTGATTAAACATAATATACTAGAACATGGTACTGTGTTAGAATTGTATGTTTTCCTGGACCGAGGGAGCAGTAGTCAGGAGAAATTAATGGAACCTCTGTATTTACACGATTGTGAAAGGTACTGTACGAGAGTAATCAGAAAAAGAGGGATCAATGCAAGGGCTCGATGGGGGCTACTACTTTAAATCAGCGAACAGCAAGACTGGCGAGGCAGCGCAGCATCGTTCAATTGTAGCCCTTGTTTAGTTTCAATTTCTACACCCAAATTGCACTATGCAAAAAGAAGATTCCCGTCATATCGAAATGCCGGCACATGCATAGAATACTAAATATAGATGAAATAAAAAACTAATTACACAGTTTTGTTGTACTTTACGAGACGAACATTTTAAACCTAATTAATCAATGTTTTGACAATTTTTACCAAATAAAAACAAAAGTTGCTACAATGCGACGTGACCGGTACTATTCCAAGTTGGTCACGCCAACTTTGAAACTAAACACGGGCATAGTAGAATTTTTATTTTGAAAGGTCAATTATAGTGGAATTAATCAGCTGCACCAACTACCGTACCTATCCTGCCGGCCACTACCATTCGGTCCACTCCGCCCCAACGGGTCTACTCGCAAAAAATTGCAAATCAAATTTCAAGTGCGAGTAAAAGTTGTATAAACATTTGTATCTTAAAATAGTTTTTTTATACGAAAATACATTTTTCACAATAAGCCTACTGATACTTATTCGGTACCATAAATACTAGTACTTTTTTTAGATATTTTTCGTCAAAATTTGGGACCGAATCATGGAGTTTTTCTCTGCTTTCTGTCCGACGCTCCCTCTGTGTTCTTGTGTGTGGCGTCGGTGTCCGCACGTGGGCCACTGGACTGTTCCCGATATCCTGTTCGCTGCGTTCCTCGGGCGCCCTCAGCGGTTCGGTGCTTCACCGATTGGAGGCCGGTCAGGTCCAGCGTGGGATCGGAGAGCAGCCCCTCCTACACCCGCGTCTCTCTCTCTCTGATTTCGTTTGTTAGCCTGGAATTTCCGGCCCCCATGAATTTCCGGTCTTTAATTTCCGAGCTCGCTATTTCGTCTGCGGTTTGCGCTTTTGTGGTCCGATTTGAATTCCGTCTTTTGTGTTGGTATTCTATCGATCCAAAAACCTATCTAGATACATTCGTCACCAGTTGGCTTGAGTATTTTAATTTGTGAACTCGCTTCGCTTTTTCTCAATAGGAGTTGAGTATCCTATTTTCAGTTCCTCCATTTAGTGTGAGTGCTTCTCGATCGGCTTGCTTTGTGGTGTCCCGCTGTGTTCCTGGGAAACATCCACCCATTCTTTTAAGTCGTGGATATCACAGTGTTTGCTTCGCGTGTTTGGTGGTGATATTTAGATAGCGGCCTCAGTTTTACGAAAATTTTATGGCTCTCATCCCACCGCTCTGATCGCCGTTTTCGATCCTTCGTCATCTCACCAGTTGAGGCAGCACTTGTGCGGTTCTATTGACTCCAGTGAGTGGGGGCCGACAACTTGACTCAGATGCCTCGTGGGTCAAGGTCTCCTCGGACAACTGCAGGCAGCGGACGTTCTGGGTGGGTTCCATGCATGCCTCCGTTATTGTCCTCTGCTGCAGGCGCAACATGCAGCCAGGCTTGGGGACAGGCAGCAATGGCGGGGACGGGGTAGCCCGTGATGACTAAACTGGATTAGTCAGTGGTTACGTGCAGCTAAGGCTATTGGTACCTATATTAATATATTATGTCTGCTAAATTAAAGGAAGGACAACTGTTGTACTGTTATGTACTCTATCAATATATTTGCCTGGCATAATCCTTGAAGCACTTTTCGAGGTTTGGCGTGGGTGCTCGTATTTTCCTGAATTTATTCCAAGATTAACGGCACTATACTTTCAGTGGCAGGTGACGTTCTCGTTGACAGCGAGGTGCCAGTGGTGACTTCATGAATCTCGAGATCCGTCGGCTCAGTCCTTCGTAGATGCTTATAAGGGTAAGGTTTGCGTATATGTGTTCACATGGGGTTAGTGTGCGTGCGTGTTGAGCGTCTGCGTTATACTGTATAATTCTAAAAAAAAAACTGCTGTACTGTTTGGTTTGTTTATTGTAGATAAGCGTGGAATCAATTCGTTGAAGTGACGACTTTCTCTCGCATTTGCCCAGACACTTGAGTTGTGTACTCTTATTTTTTCTATTTATTACATCACAGAAACAGTCAACGAGGGACGTGTCTATCTCAAGAGGCTAGTGCTAGACATACCGACGGAATTAATACAGTATCGAACCTAAAGGAGTACTCAGTTAAACTTATCTTGTTACATAGCGGACCAAAAGAGCGCCATGATCACATTATTCTAGGAGCTCCAATATCCCGTGTAGGAAATGAGGAGGATGCTAATGATTCTTCCTCGTCCTCATTAGACATGACACACAGACCAGAGAGGACGAGGGAAACAACAAGAAAAAAAATACATAATTCGAATAATAATGGAAGCAAATGTGACAGAAATAAAGAGAAAATGTGAGTGACAAAAGCGGTAAAGAATGCGGCTTATATGTTGCACAGCTTGCTTGATCACAGCTTGTCCATCTCCGCCGCGTGTACACCAACACAGCGCGTGGCTGCTTCTTGTACACGAGCGCAGGTGATCGATGTTTTCATCCACATCCCAATGTAACGTGTGTAGCCGTTGTTCTCGTGCACAGCAAAACAAGACCGCTGAAGAATATATAATTTGCACCAATTAGAAACTATACGAAGAAACAAGTCACGAGTGGACTAACAACAGTAGAAGATGCATTCAGTAGAAGAGAGGAGGAGTACGTACATGCATTCAGGTAGGGACCACACGTTGAATCCAATCCAATCAATTATAATAATAATACACGGAAGGGTGGTTGGGGTGGGCATCCGCCTCTTGCCTCAGCTTCTCTTTCACTTTCGTTACCAACTCTTCACCGATCTTTTCCTCTTCAGGATAAAATTGAACAGACACACTCCGAAGTGATGGCAGGTGGCCCAAGGATAGGTCATTGGTAGTGAATTCACCTTTAGCGAAATTCTGCTGGCGGATATTGAAACGAAAATTTTCAAGCCTGGGCATAGCTCCTCGTGGGAACATAGACGGCACTGTTTGAAAACCAGAGAATGTGCAGTCTCTTGCACATGGGAAGGCATCAGGGGCAACCATGAACCTTCCCAGCGCTTGTATGTTGTCACAAGACACAAACACTTCCAGAATACGAAGAGCCTGCAGCATCCCGAGGACTTGGATGTCCTCCCTTCGCACCTGAGCCAAAGTTATGTCAAGGAAAGAGAGGAGGAGAAGCGATCCAGGATGAATCCACGTAGGCAACAAAGTAGCTTTACGGATACGAAGATATGAAAGGTTGCCTAGAGACTCCACCGAGCCATCAAGATTCACTGCCACGACTTCTGAGAGTACTACTAGCAGTTGGATCTTATGCAGTTTTCCTAGGCACTCGACCAGAGCTTTGCAAATGCTCTCACTCCCATCACATCCACATTCCTCGTCTATTTTTAGCTCCACCGTGAGGATTCTTAGTTGGGTCAAATGGCCTAGCTCTTCTGCAATGTGCGCAGAATCAACAACTGCAGACCATAGCACTTCTAAGGATGTTAGATTCTTCAATCCATTTGGCAGACACATACTCCAATTAAGACCCAGACACATCAGTCGTCTTAGCCCAACAATACTCGATGGCAATTCTTTTATACCAGTTCCACGTAGGTCTAATGTCTGCAAAAGCTGTAGCTTCCCTATCTCTAATGGGAGCTCACCACAATAACCAGCATATCCTAGCCCCAGATACCTCAGGTGAAATAAGTGGCTGACAAAACTCAAATTTAGAATTTCCTTAAGATTGGAACCTTCTAGATCCAATACACGAAGAAGAGGATAACATGAAAAGGATGGCAGTGAATTAATTATATCACCATTGAAGATAGCAAGTGACCTTAGTTTCGGCATCTCCACTGTAGGCCAAGTAGTATTTTGCAGAGATAACCTGTGAACCTTGCTTCCCCAAGTAGGTGTGTTCTGCTTGGCATCACCTAATACTGTTGCAACAAAACTTTCTTCTCTTGATATGGAACAAATGAGATCAAGCACCATGTCATGCACATGGCAAGCAGTAGGCATACCTTCCATATCAATATCTACTGGTTGGATCAGGCTTCTATTTACAAGATCATTGAAGTAGCTCTCCCCAAGCTCAAATGAACTTTGGCCCCCTTCTCCAGCAGGGACAAAGTCTTCAGCTATCCACCTCCAAATCAACCGATCCTTACCAATCTCATAGTCTTCTGGAAATACACTTAGATATAATAAACATATCTTCAAATGAGCTGGTAGATCATAATAGCTAAGAGATAATATCTTCCTCATATTTTCCATATCATGATTGCTTCCAAGCCCCAAACCAATAGAGTCACAATACTCGTTCCACTGTTTTACATTTCCCATCTTATTCGCTAACAAACCTGATGTGGTAATGATAGCTAATGGCACACCTCCACATTTCTTAATTATTTTTTCAGAAACTTCCACAAATTGTTTGGGACACTTGTCTTCAGAGCCAAATAATCTTCCATAGAATAAGTCTTTGGAACTCTCGTGTGCAAGGGGTTCCATGTTATAAGAACAACCAACTTTCTCAGCAACATCATGCTTCCGGGTAGTTATGACTATTTTGCTTCCCAAGCTGTTGTTGTCTAGAGCACATCTTATCATGTTCCATGAAGGTACATCCCATATGTCATCAATAACAATGAAATACCTATATGCACAAAAACAAAGGTGTCATATAGTTGCATGAAAATGCAGAAGAACTCACTCAAGTCTTCAAGCTGACACAAACAGTTATACATTGTGTTGAGATGAATATCGTTGGGAAATGCTTTACTGGTGATCAGAATATCAGATCACAACACTAAATGAACAATGAAATATTAAACTTCGTAATAGACTCATAATATAAATATTGTAGATTTCTCAAATGATTGTGCAACTTTGGTAACTTAATTAAAAGGCAGAAGAGTATGATATCGAGTACCTCTTATCCTTGAGGAATTCCTGAAGTTCATCGATTAGCTGCTTTTCTTTCAATATTGTCAAATTGAATTCGGAGGTGTAACGTTGTTTGTCTAAATCAATGAGAATGTCCTTTAAGACTGTGTTTAAGTCTGGATTCTGACCAACTGGAACAAAAGCTTTGAAATGGACATCTTGACTAAGATTCTCATACACAGCTTTGGCAAGAGTAGTCTTGCCTAACCCTCCAAACCCAACAATAGATACTATCTTCGTCTCCATGTCTTCCGCTACTGATGTCAGCATTTTTATGACCTTATCCCTTGGCTCTTCAATCCCAACAAGCTGTGACACTTTTGTGTAGAGAGCCGAAAGGCGTGGATCAATACTTGTGGCAGCAGGCTTGGCCACAAGATCATCGACCCTATACCTGGCATGCCGCTCTGTCATCTCCTGAAGTTGCTTCGTGATGTCTTCAATGGCACACGAAATTTCACGGCGAGCCTTGCCCTTGCTGAACAGGTCTCCCATCTTCTTCATGGCGCGTTTGAGTCTGCTCAGATCAGCCTGCTCATGGTCGTCCACACGCACAAGGAAGCTGTCGAGTATATCTTCAATATCATAGGAAGCCTCCCTAACCTCGCGTGCCCAGATCTTGACCTGCTCATCGAGCTGATCCCATGGTACTGCCGCCACCCTGTGGAGGGCGGCGTGCATGCACTCGAGCTCCCGGGAGAGGGACTGGACTTTCACCCTGACGCCCTTCTGGAGCTTGTACTCCTCCTTGAGCAGCTCCAGCAGCTTGGAGGGAAGCTTGCCCAATGCACCCGTCACCAGGTCCATACTCACGGCCACTCAAGATTAGTCAATCACTCTGCAACTAATCTTCATGGCTGCAGGTGGTTGTATGTTTCCTCAGTGAGTGCAACAAAAATCAAACTGAAACAAGGAAAAGAAATTTCAAGTTGGAGCGATTCGTAAGGAAAGATTTGAGGTCATCAAACGTTTATAGTTCAACAACAAAGACATATAAACCTCAAATTTGTTTTTCAGAGAGCTAGGTAAATTGTTACTGTTTGAGCTCAAAGGATAATCTAGGCCAGTATATATTTTCGAAATGGAAAATGCTTCAACTCACCATGGAAACGATAGGAGCAGCTGCAGAGGAGTTGCCTGGAGGGGCGCCCAAAGTTGCAGAGGACGGCCAGGTCTTAGGAAGTTACGCAGACGGTTAAGTGCCAGGATCAGAGCGACCTGTATAAGAAATGTGAAAGGCACGACAGTAGTCAGGCAAAGAGAGAAAATGCAAAACTCGACAGCACTATTTAAATATATATAAATGTGAAAGGTACTAGCACAAGATAAACCGAAAGAGACTGTCAGGCAAAGAGACCGGCCGGGCAGCAAGATTGATAAACCGAAAGTGGTATTGAGTTAATTAGTTGTGGCCGCTTCCGTACTTATACTATTGTGAAATTTTACGGTGCTAGAAAATAATAAAAGCCCACCACTTCATTACATCCGATGGTCTAAACATAGAAAGGACTAGGTACAAGGAACTTAAGTTGTGGGTCGGAATAAAAAAAATACGTGGACTCGGAACTGGTTTCTAATTTAATTTGGACCCGGAACTGATGAATGACAGACTGATTCTGGCTGATAAGCTCAAGCGAACAGAGCCAAGCTAGTCTAATTAATTACACTTGCAACTCAATCGAAAAATCCAGGCCAATAATCGTCGTTGCTGAATGAATCAGTACGTACGAACAACTATAGTAGTAAGGATTAAGGAATGGCAAGCTTTGGAGCCCAGCTAATTAAGGTACTAGCACTAGCAGTGCGGGTGCGAGCTGACGAGTGGGAAGTCCGGATCCGGCGCCCCAGCACGGCGGCAGCGCCTGGCCGCCACGGAGCAGGCAGCCCTCCGCCGCAGCCACCAATTTGGAGCAGACCGGAGTCCCCAGCCGCCAGTGCCGTGACGGGTGACCGAATAGGTGGGCGAGCTCCTGTAGGAGGCTGTGTGAAGACGACGACCCCGGGGAGCCAGGCAGCGGTGGAGAGTATGGGCAGGACCCCAGGATGACAGGTGCGCACGCCTGCCGCCGGCGCAGACAGTCGTTAGCGCAGCACGGCGGGTGGCGTTGCGAGGCATCGACGCCGCCATCGTCAATCCGCTTCAGCATCAACGAGGCCATCCTCGGCCGCCTCATCCTCGTCACACTCCAGAGTCCAGATTACGTTGAGCACCAAGAAGCCAACACTAACTTCCTGCCGGCGAGCACCCTGCCGGCGGTGGCCACAGTCGGTGGCGATCTTCTACATGCTACGGCAGATTCTCCGACGTACAGGCGGGAGGCACCGGCGAGCTGCGAGCACCTTCCCGGCTTCCCGCAGATCCGCGCGGCGTTCAGTTTGTGCGCAGAGCAATCCACTAAAATGACCAAGGTGCCCAGACAGCTGAAAAAAATTCACGCAGAGGAACCAGTGGTTCTTTCCAAGCACCGTAACAAACCTCGAATTTGCAGGCTTTATGAAACAAACGCCTTCGCCGCAGACGAGAATTATGTGGCACCTCTGTTCTGATCTTCTCGTGACTCCATTGCTGCAACGGTTCATCGATATGACACTAGTAATATAAACAACAAGTGGCGTTTAGGGAATCAATGTCATGTGCATGCACGCTGCTTCAGCGCTAATAACGGATCTCTGCCGGGTTGGATGTAATTTAATCACAGGGAAACCAATGTCATGTGCACTCATCAGGGCACTTTATAGAAGATAGGAGATCTCTGCGTAGATAGGATCGCAGATTCCATCCACAAAGATAAACAACAGTACCAACAACGACGAGGACCAGCTCCGGATTTCTTTGCTCAGTTTCTCATGCATCTTTTGGTTGAGAAAGCAAACATGCCCATTCATGAAACAGGACCTAAGAGCATCTCCAACAGTTTCGTAAAAATCGTTTGCCAAATTTTATGATTTGGCAACTCCCTAAAATATATACCAAGTGAAATAATAGTCCATCTCCAATAGTTTGCCATTTTGACTTGCTAAAATTAAAAAAAACAGGCCCACATCCTAACTACCGTACGTATGTCGTTCCTGCGTCCGTCTCCTCGCGGCATATTTGCGTGAGGCGCCGCCGAGGTCTTCATCGCGTGCGTCCGGGCGACGCCGCCGTCCATCCCTCGATCGCTGGCCATCTCCTCCACGAAGCAGGTTATGGGGGGCAACGCGTACAGGACAGAGATCAGTGCTGTCCCATCTGCCGGCAATTCATATAGGAGATTTGCCGGTCACCATGATTCAGTTCAAAGTACGCCGGCTGAAGTTCAGGCAACAGTGCCAAGAACGTAGACAGAGACAGGCACAAGGAGCTACAAACTCTCTGCCGAAGTGAAAATTCAGAGGAAGGGAGGGAGCAGAAAGCGAGCCCTGCTTGGCTGCCTGCCTGACGAAAAACGGCTTAGCTGAAGCAACACTGACCATCTTAGTGTGTGTCCATCAGATTAAAGAATAAATACTGAGTAGATCTGAAGATATTTTTACCGCATCAATCCATCACGCGAAGAAAAAGAGGCACCCTGACGAAAATATCTATCTGACTAAGATCTGAAGATATTTTTACCCCCGTTGCAGCAGGCAAGGTCCATGCTTATCGTCTATCCAACAGCGGCCAACGGCGCTAATCATCAGAACCAATCTCAGACGGCAGGAAGGAAGGACGAAAAGATCGGAAGGAAGGAAGAAGATCGACGGGAATAGATGAAGAAGGACAACGTACCTGATCGGAACAACCTCAGACGGCAGCCCTGACGATCTTCTCGTCGACGGCCGATGGGGTTCGAGCGTGTTCTTCTCGTCACGACGGCATCCGCTGGGGGCGGTCGAGTCTGCTCCTCACGATACGAAGGACATCTAGCGCGAGGTAGAACGAGAAATATGGCGGCGCGGGAGAGGGATCGCGGAAGTTTCCACGCCCGCGCGGGAAGGCAGACGGAGCGCGCGGGAGAGGGATCGGGAGTGCGATACACGCGCGGAGATATACGCGCGCGGAGAGGAAATTTAGCAAGCTTCTGAAGATGGCAAACACGTTTACCAAACTGTTGGAGAGGAAATTTTGATGTTTTACCAAATTATTAAAGATAGCAACCTTGTTTACCAAACTGTTGGAGATGCTCTAACTTCTTGTGCAGTCTACAAATTATCAAGAAAGATTCAAAACATCTTCAAACTAATGTTCTCCATGTGCAATTTGCAGAAAGATCATTTAGTCTACTTTAACACCCATCTAAACAAACCACCTATCCGTCATGGTTAGTACTCCCTCCGTTCGAAAAGTTAGTTGTTGCAGAATTTGTAGATATATAGATTTTGGTATCCACCAAGATTTACATTATGTCTACACACATAGCAAAAACTATATATATCTAAGAAAAGCATGAATGACTTACAATTTAGAACCGATGAGGGACTGGACTTGCACCCTAACGTGCTTTCTGCAGCTTGTACTCCTCCATGAGCAGCTCTAGCAGTTTGGAGGGAAGCATGCCCAGTGCACCCGTGACCAGATCCGTACTCAGGGGCCTCCCAAGATTAATCAATCAGTCAAATAATAATCGTCTCGGAGGGGATCAAACTGAAACAAGGAAAAGAACTTTCAAGTTCGAGCGATCTGTAAAGAAAGATTTGGAGTCAAATGTTTATAGTTCAACAACAGTGACATGAACCAAATTTTTTTTGAAAAGATAAGTAAATTATCTCTGCTTCAGCACGAAGAAAAATCTAGGTCTGTATTTCCAAATGAAAATGCTTCAACTCACCAAGGTTGCCGTGGGAGGAGCTGAAGATGAGTTGCATCGACGTCCTGCTAAGACACAGAGCCCGACCAGCGTGTTAGGCAGTAAGGCGAGACTACCGTGATAAGGCCAATAGTAGTGCGCTGATAACCTAGCTAGTCAGTTCGTAGAAGATGCGTCTGCATTATTGCTCCTTTTAAAACCCCTGTGCTGCTTTCCATGACAACCTGCACCACGCAAGTTTTCACCTAACCCAAGAGGGCGATCTTATTGATTTATTATTGTGTAGCACACCTCATAAAGTTCCTGTATATATAACAACAACTTGACGCATGATTGCTGCTTTGAAAACCTTGTGATGCTTCTGCGAAGACCGGCACCTCACAAGTCTCTATGAAGGACGAAAACGGCGAC
>CM039598.1:68246577-68273230 GCA_022457205.1 Saccharum spontaneum
TTCATGAAGCTGTGATGAAACAGCTGCTCTCACAGAGATATCCTTCTTGATGCAATGACTGAACAGGATAGGAAAACGATCAGCCATGGAGTCGTCTCCAGACCAAACATCATACCAGAATGAGGTGTTGTTCCGTTTCCAATAGCAACCGATGTGATGACTTGGTACAGCGGGAGAAGGGATCGCAGAATTTCCCCAATGGTGACCATGAAGATCCCCTTGTAGGTTAGACAGAGAAGCACGCTGACGAACCCAATGAGCCCAGGCCGAGGATTCTGCTGAGTGGAGGCGATGGATGAGCTTGAGAAGGAGGCAAATATTTGAGCGCCTAGATCTTTGGTCCCCAAGCCACCAAGATCTTTTGTTGTGCACACATTTGTCCAGGCAACCAGACACTGTGCATGAGTAGAACCCTGTGTGCCACCCCACATGAACAGACGCCGACGTGCATCAACTTGCTTGATAACTCCTGGAGGGATGGTAGCGAACTCATGAGGTAGACCAGCTGAGAGTCCAAGACCGAATTGACAAGGACGCACACGCCCCATTGTGTTTAGCAAACTTGCTTGCCAAGTAGAGAGATACCGGTCTGCTTTGGCGATGTAAGGGTCATAGGCTGAGGCTGGAAGCTTTGCACCGAGAGGGGCAGACCAAGATATGTTTGAGGGAAACACTCTCGCCTGCATCCCAGGATGTCCACACATTGTTGAACCACGTCCTCCTCCATATGGATTGAACCACCCTTCTGTCTATACTATGCTAGATAGTAGATCGGATTGGATTCGACGTGCGTATGTGTCCCTGACAGGAGTGCATGTACGTACTCCTTTCTTCTCCTGTATAATACACGCGTCTTCTCCTGCTGTGTGTCCACATCCACACCAACACATGATCGAGTTGTTTCACTGCATGCATGTTTGTTTTCCTTAGCAATTCTGATTTCTGATCAGTATCTAATTTAACTGAGCAAATTAATTAATCTACAGCGGGTTTCCTTTTGTGTGCCGGGGATTCAAAACGTCCACTGCTTCTGCGTGGTGTCGTCCGCCGCAGCCGGCTCGCGGTTGATGCCTACGGCACGCCTGGTACTCACGCTGTACGTGTTGTTGTACGTATACGGAGGAATAATAAAGGAAACTATGATGTGATCGCGCAAGGATTGACCTTAGTTCTTTTTCCACTTCATGTTAGGCTGTGTTTAGTTCACAAATTTGGAGTGCCAAAAAATACTGTAGCAGGTACGTGTTACTGTACTCACGATGTATGTGTTACTGTATCATGTACGTGTTGCTGTACTCACACTGTACTTTAGTGTTCACGCTGTACGTGTTACTGTAGCGACACTGTAGCATTTCGTTTGTATTTAGTAATAATTGTCCAACCGTTGACTAATTAGGCTCAAAACGTTCGTCTCGCAAAGTACAACCAAACTGTGTAATTAGTTTTTGATTTTATCCACATTTAGTACTCTATGCATGTATCGCAAGTTTGAGGTGATGGAAAATCTTTTTTTTTTATATAGTGCACTTTTCAATGGAACTAAACACACCTTAGAGATTTATGTATGTATATATGTATGTATGTATCTCAAGAATAATAAGGAAACTATGATGCATACAAAGAGGAGGTTCTGCACTATAAATGCTGCCAATAATAGTCGGTATACAGTCAGTATTTTAATTTGTACGGAGTATACTCTTGAACACTTCTAAATTTGAAGCCTGAGATCTTAAAATGTGCCGCTACAGTCCTACTTTACTACGTGGAAACAGATCGTGTATATAACGTCAAGCTGAACACTATTGCTGCAGCCTAAGGCTGTGTTCAGTTCCAAAAAAAAAACACTATGTAAAAAAAATTTCTCGTCACATCAAATTTGCGATACATGCATGAAGTACTAAATGTAGATGAAATCAAAAACTAATTGTACAGCTTGGTTGTACTTTGCGAGACGAACGTTTTGAACCTAATTAGTCAACGGTTGGACACTATTTACCAAATAAAACCAAAACATGCTACAATACTTTTTTTACACCTTTTTACGGATCTAAACACAGCCTAAGCCTACTCGAACCGAGAGGCGGTGCTGTTTAAAAGGTCTCCACTGTTCACTTCGATCATCCGGTAGAGTTTAAGACGTTTGCTTCAACGCATAGCTGACCTCTTTATAGGCCCGACTCCCTTACTCGGCAAGCCTGCGCTGGCGGAGGTTTGCGAGTGACTGCGACATGCGCGCGCGGGCGGACGTAAGGAGCGCGTGCAATCGTGACGCGCCTGCACAGCTTGATGCAGTTGGTGCGCGGCTCATTTTTTTCACGCCACACATCGTCATGGGTCCATCTCTCTCTTTACATACGCGGGCAATGCTAGCGTCCGGATGTTTGGACGGCTGCGTCTGCCCGTGCTTGACTTCTATTTCCTACGCTCAGGCCAACACGCCCCCTGCTCGAGCCTGCATTTCGCGTGCCCATGCTATTGCAACATGTGCACCAGCCGATCTATTTTTGCAATATCTAGATGAAATACTTGCAACATACGTCCGAAACAGCCGAAACACTTGCAACGTACATCTGAAACACATGCAAAACACGAGAAAAACTGGAAAACTCGTATGTAGCCATTGCAAACATATGCAAACATCAAAATAAAACACTTGCAACATACGTATAAAAACACTTGAAACACTTCCATATATATATGCAACATCACAATATAATTTTACAACATCCAAATGAAACATTTGCAACATGTGTCTGAAACAGATGAAACATTCGGAACATACACTCGAAACATACGTGTATAGCCCATTGCAACATGTGCAACATCCTTTTGAAACAATTGCAACATGTCTCTAAAATATTTGAAACATTTAAAACTTACACTTGTAACATTCATTGTATCCTGGTGTGGCCTCCTCCGCCATCTGCATCGGGGCGCTGCAGCCATAGCAGGAGGCGAGGCTGGAGAGCTTCCACGCCAGGGCCTGACGCTTCTCCTTGCGTAGTGTCCTTAATGGCTAGCTAGCGGCTGAGGGTGGCAGTTGCCGAAGGTACAAAGTGTTAGAGATGTATGTATGTATCTCGAGAATATTAAGGAAACCATGATGCATACAAAGTGGAGGTTCTGACGGACAACTACTACAGAAGCCGGCCACAGGCACCCGCCCACGCACAACTTGAACTGGCAGGTAGCTAGCACATCAGCCTACGGTATGTGCCTTAGTTGCACGTACGTACATACAATACGTACACACTACTACAGAGAAGTGGTATTGGAGCTTTGAGTTTTTATATTATGCAAATTCCATATTCAAGTTTTTTCACAAAAAAAAATCCATATTCAAATTCATATATACGCCGATGGGAGTAGCATTGACGGGGCGTCAACAGAGCAGCACGCTGCTGCATCAGTGTGCTCTTTATGTCCTTGTTTGGGTTTGGTCATTTGATAGAGTGCGAATATAAGGTTGACAAGTACCTTTGTGTGTTCGTTTTGTGATGAGTAATTATCAATGTGATCCACGAAGTAGGTTGAGTGGTGACTAATCCTACCTTGGCGAAAGCCTTGTGTGCGACATGTCTTTTGGCTTGTGTTGTGCAGGTGTGGAGCACGGAGGCGGTAGCCGACGGCGAGGTGAAGGTCAAGGAGGACGTGCCATGCCGATGGACCAGAGGGGTGAAGGACGGACGTGAGGCTTGGACCGAGGGACCCGGAGGCCGGGTGGCTAGCCGCGGTGGCTAACACTTGGGACATCGACAAGCGTGAGAAGACATGGGAGTGACCGTGTTGACCGTGGAGGTGACACGCGTCGGATGGCGGGGGATGCGTATGGAGTACGCTACTCGCGGAGCGGTTTGATGGTTTGGGCTCAAAACTATCGGAGGCGGGTTTACGGGTTTTGGCCTCAAAACCCGGGCAGAGGTTCCGAGGTGGAACGGACGACACGTGGCGGCATCGGGGAGTTCGCGTCGAGACGAAGCTACCGGTGAGGAGGCGCGATGGCCGTCGGATCAACATGAAGACTAGGTTGGACCTCTACGCCCTTGGGCTTATTGGTTTAGCTCTTATGTATCCAGGGGCATTTAGGGGAATGTAAAATAGCCCTGTTAAATAGAGCATGGTAGCCCCCTTGCCCCCTCACCTCTCTCCCCACTCTCATTTTTCTTCTTCCACCTCGGTTAGGTTTTCTAGTGCACATGAGAGAGGTCACATGAACTGAGATTTTCGTGGTGTATTTTGTTGAAATTTGGGGTGGGAATGGAGGTCCAAATCCTTCGGTTGTCCTCCGAGATTCAGTTTTCGTCTCAGTGATTTTTGCAGGTATTTGCGTTCTCACGAGTTACTGTTCATCCACCCCTTCCTCCCTCTCGTATCTTGCTCCATTCGAATTTTTCTTTGGTGTTTGTTTTGTTTAGATGATGCTTTATCGAGTGATGTACAATCTCACCAAGTGATTCGAATCAATTTCACTTGTGCATCTAGAATCGGACAGATTTCACACTTTAGGGGAAAAGCTCGTTCTTCGAATTTCTTTGATTTACGGAGTTACAGTTTAAATTGAGGGATGATCTCCTAGGAGTAGCTTTTCTTCTCCATCGTGAATCGCTGTGCAAAGTTTGAGAGCCTGCGGTTTTGTTTTTCACGAGTTCTGTGATTTTTCGGATCTGTTCTTGCATCGGGCTGCAGTTCGTACTGACTTTGTTCGTCGTTCGTAACTGAGTGGAGCAGGGGCAACTGTCCGGCAGCCCAGCGGCAGTGCTATCACCGCTGAATGCCTAGGCATTAAGCGAAGCTCACTTGAGGGGTGGTTGCCAAGGGTGCTCGTAGCTGGCCGCACGCCCAGCTGCTGTAGGCAGTTTTCAGGGCACCAGGATCCAGTTTGGTGAACACCAGTGTGGTGTAGTTCGTCGTGAAGTGCAGCCCCTCCACTAGTGTTTCTTTTTCTGCTGTTCTTTGCTGTTTATTTTTTCCTCCTTGCAGGTTCAGGTGGGTAGCAAATTCAGTCCCGTGCATTAGGCAGGCTTTGCACAGCAGCTTTGCAGAACATAGCAGTGACCAATTTGTGCCTGTTTTTAGGTTTAATTTTTCCAGCCATGATTTCTTGTTTCGCCTGTAGTTTGGTCGTTTAAGTTCCAAATCGTATTCCGTTTTTTGCGTTGGTATTCTACCGTTCCAAGAAATTTTTTTAGGTACTCTTGTCACTAGTTGGCTTGGGTATCTTAGTTCGGGAACTTGCTTGTGCTTGGTGGTGATTTCGGGACAGCGGCCAAATATTTTTGAAAGAAATTTTACGGCTCCCATTCACCCCTCTCTGGTCGCCGTTTTCGGTCCTTCAATTGGTATCGGATCTGGTTAATGATCATTCCACCTTAATCGGTCCGTGATCCATGAAGGTGATATTTAGTGTGGTTCCGGCAAACCACCGTTCTTCGATGGAACAAATTATCCCTATTGGAAGATCCGTATGTCCGCTCATCTCCAGGGGATTGATTGGCTTGTCTAGGAGATTTGCGAGGATGCTACTTACGTTGTGCTTGAACCCCGTGCTTGTGTCACGCAAGATCAAAAAGATCAGCACAACGCTAATAGCAGAGCTCGCGCAGTTCTTTTCTCGAGTCTTTCGCTTTCAGAGTTCGAGAGAGTCTCCGACTGTACTACCGCTCGGGAGATCTGGGTGAGACTTCAGAGCTATCACGAGGGGACCGTACAGGTTAAAACTAGACTCTACGAGACATACAAGAGGGAGTACGAGAACTTCTCCCAGCTTGATGGCGAGTCCATCGATGCCATGTTTTCTCGCTTTCAGACCATCGTCAACAAGATGCGAGCAAATAAGGCACAATTACCTTATGACGATCACGAGAGGGCACTCAAGCTTCTATATGCCCTAGATCAGAAGGTATGGGATGTGAAGGTGACTGTCATCATTGAGTCTTCAGGGTATGAGACCCTCACCGTGGATGAGCTTTTCAGCAAGCTTAAGTCCACCGATATCGACTACCAGACCCAAGCCAAGCTTAAGAATCCCTCTGCACCGACTATGGCTTTGGTCTTAGGTAACGGCTCAAGTTCTTTGGCTAACTCTTCACAGGTGTCTTTTGTCTTATCTTCTTTGGTGTCTGTCACAGAGGAGCAGATGGAGAGTCTTGGGGATGACGAGCTGGCCTTGATCATCAGCCGGTTCTCATGGTTTCACAACAACAGCTTGAATCGCCGGCGTGGTGGTGGTCTGAAGGAAGGATGCTACGGCTGTGGAGATCCCGACCACTTCGTCGCCCACTGCCCCAAGAAGAACAAGCACTCCTTCGACAAGTACGACTCTAGCAAGCGCAAGGACAAGTGTGAGTACACCTCCAAGCACAAGTCGAAGGGAGGATTCAACAAGGAGGCGCTGAAGAAGAAGTACTTCAAGAAGGTCAAGGCTCAAGAGCGTGCCTTCCTCGCCTCCCTCAGCGACCTCGACAACGACCGGACTTCTTCTCCCTCGAGCGATGATAAGTCCGAGAAGAGGCATGAGGACAAGTTGACCGGGCTTTGCTTTGTCGCCAAGTCCATCCACGGAGGCTACTGCACCATGGCCGTGGATGAAGGGGTGAAGCCCAACAAGGATGTGCTTCCCGACGACGACGACTCTACCGAGGTAAAACCCTTCGTCGATGCTCTTACTGCCGAGCTTGATATCATGACCGATACTTTGATGAGTCAAGATAAGCTACTGAAACGTGCTGCTCGTGAGAGGAAAGAGTTTAAGGATAAGCTAGAAATTGTAGAGAAGGAGCTTGAGGAAGCTAAGAAGCTTTGTGTTCGTGTGTCTGACGAGGTTGAGTGCGATGAATGTGCTATTCATATGACCAACTTTTCTGAGTTGCAATCTAAGTATGCTGCCTTGTTAGATGAGAACGATGAGTTGAAGGCTAGGACTAACTTGTTGGGTGCGTGCAAGTCTTGTTCGGGCTTGCAATCTGAGCTGGCAGAGAAGAATGTCAAAATCCTTGCTCTTGAGAAGGCCAGTTCAGATAGCACGACTGTTGAGTGTGCATGTTGTGAGAGCTTGGTGTTGGAGCTTAAGTCTTGCAGGCATGACAAGATGAGATCCGAGGAAGACAACATATACCTTCGGTCCATCTTGAATTGGGTGTCTTGTAGTGAGCTGTATGTAACGGATCAACGTAATTATACGAGATTAAGTAGAAAAATCTTCCACCGAGGCGGTTAATTTAACAAACTTAAGCCCGTATAACTAGAGATTCTGTGAAATCACGAAGGATTTCAAACCAACCAACATACAACCAAGATCGTACTGATTTAGCAGCCACAGTTCACACGATACATAGAGTTCACCATAAAAGCGGAATACATCGGAGTTTGGAATAAAAGTTATTACAACATAGTTCAACATAAAATAGCGGAAGCAAGTAGTTTTACACACACACACCCTTAGTTCAATTACAGTGCCAGTAGATAGTCATGGTCCATAAAAGCATTAGATAAGACAAGCAGAACGACCTTTGCCCAAGGTCCTAGTTGTCACCCATCGCCGGATACAGACAGTTGGAGCAGTACCCATAGTACATCTGACCATCTGCAACAACAATGGGAACAACGCCCTGAGTATGAGAATGTACTCAGCTAGACTTACCCGTTATAAACTAGAAATAACATGACACCAAGGAGCATGCAAGGCTTTATATAGTGGACTGGCTTGTCTCATTTGCGAAAAAGCATAAGTTGTTATGAATAACTAAATTAAGTACTTCTTGCATCATTTTATGATAATCAAATTAAGCTAGGTAAGCACCTATCGCTAAAACAATCACTTGATACAGCATTAACATCTAGATTACCATATCATGTTTAGCATTTCCAACATCACTCACTTAACCATCAGTGTTCCATTATTGTTACTATGATGCCATAGCTCGAGTCAAGTGCTCACTAACCGGGAGCGACGGCGATTCGAATCGAATTCCTATCCAGCTAGGGATTTATTCCTCACACAAACCATGCTTCCCCCGTCAGGGTCGCGTAGATCACCAATGACACTTTCCAAGAAGCCGCGGGATAACAATCATGGATCGCACTACCCAGGGACCGCCCGACTGCCAGGACGCACCTTGGGCTCACTCTTCGCGTCCCCGTTACACCCCCTTCAACACCAGTCTGCCAACCCGAGTTTATCCCGGCTCGAAAAGTGTCACTAGCTTCGCGGTCGAAAGGTACTTTATTCGGCCAGCTAAATGTGAGGCATGCGTTCAACATGAAAAGAGGGACGAGCAACGATCGGTCCTTAATCGACACAGACGGAATCACTATAGTCCAAAACCCTATAAGACTCCGCCCGGTCTCCGTTTATCCATCAACACTTGGTTACTTTTTATGATCACAATTACAGCTAACCATAACCCGATATCCACCTATAACTCGCAGGTGACAGGAAATCACCCGACTTCTACCGGTCTAAGCATGGCTAAGCAATTTACTCGATCCTGCCCTAACAAGGTAACGGTAATCTGTGGACAAGGATAATAATGCAACAACGGTTTCACGCAACTCCTATAACCTAATGCAACAATATATAACTATAATTCAGGTAATAAAGAATAGCTTTTATAAAATAGGAGACTAAAAATGCTCCGGGGCTTGCCTCTTTCGAACGAGCTAGGATGGTGGTCGACGCACTCTGGTAGTTCCTCGCCTGGCTCTTCCTCCTCGGGCACCTCCTGTGCCGGGGGCTCCTGCTGGTCCGTCCAAGCCTGCTCCTCCGGTACTGCTACCTGCGACTCCTCCTGCGATCCTGTATGATGCAGTTGCATAAGTAAATATGCGAATGATGCATAGGACTATGGTGGAGTGCTTTGATGACATGAGATACGGATGAGCACATGAAATGAGCAGTTGAGATATAACTACATCTTCTATAAGGTAGTCCACGTCATCCAAGAACATGTACCCTAAAACATGCACATTGTGATTCTACTAATTAGCATACACCTTACACAAGCAAGTGATCCTAAATGACCAAATCTTACCAACCTAACTCATCCACAACATCAGCAAGGCATAGTGATGCTTCAAAGATACACCAAACATATTTTATTACTCTCAATTTCTCATAAAGAATAATCTTTTATCCCTTATTTAGCTAGGGTTACACAGCAACACCTATTTCTGGTGTAGATAAAAATCTACAAAAATTACAGTAGAGTACTCTTACCCTAACTAACCTACCACTAAATTTTCATGAGAATTGCATATGTAAAACTGCCTGTACAAAATAAACAAATTATAGCCTAAAAGTGAGCATGAAATTATTTTATACTAGGAAAAGTATCAAACAACAGATTTCACATTTTTCTTAGGTTACTAACAGCAAACTAACATACTACAAAATTTATCATAGGCATGTTCTATACAAATTTTGCCCTATAAAAAAACAAATATTATCAATTAAAAGCATTTGAACTACACTTCAAAAATTTCTCACAGAACATGCTTCACTAGTATTTTTTCTAGAAATTACATTACTAATAAAGATTAATGCAACAAGAATCACATTTTTCCCTTTATTATTTTATTTACTACACTTTTTCTAAGATATCAGCATATATAGCAATTAAATAAATTTGCACAATAAAGTGTCACAAAAATAACATGAGATATTTTTAAACTGTAGATCTATTCAAGAGGAACATTTCAAACTTTGTTTCATAAATTTTGGAGCTATAAATCTTGAAATATAATTTTTGGAAGCCTTTTCAAATTTTTCTGGAAAAATCAATTTCTTTAAAACCGAAAATCTAACCGGCCTTTAACGCTACATGCAGCCCGCTGTTACACCCCGAACCAAAACGCTGAGACAGACAGGCGGGCCCAGGGGTCAAGCAGGACCCACTGGTCAGCCGGAGGGGAGGCCAGTAGGGGCATCGGCGGCCGGAGCTCACCGGCGGCGAGCCCACGTGCGGCACTGGCTGCACCAGTGTGCTCAGCTCAACGAGCCGCACCGATCGGTGCTCGGTCTTGGCCGGGTGGCCTACCGGAGCGAGCTCGCCGACGCGCATGGCGGCACGACGGTGCGGCTCGTCGGCGGGAGCTCGACTCCGGCCACGGCAAGGCGGGTAGGGAGGTGCTATGGCTTCGCGGGAGGGAGGCGAAGCTGTTGACCGCGAAAGAGAGGAAAAAGGAGGGGTGGAACAGGGAGAATGCCGTAGCCACGAACTCCGGCGAGCGGCGGTGAAGAGCGGCCGGCCAAAATTGGCCTCCTCACCTCGGCAATGGCGACCGCTGGAGGGAGCACGAGGTAGAGCGAAGGGAGGCGGAGCAATGGCCGCAAGGAATCGGACGCGGGAGTAGCAGGGGCGGCGAACGGCGGTGGCGGAGCTCGGAGGGCGGCGGCAATGGCGCGGTGGCCGCGGGCTCTGCTGCGGTCACTGCTAGCGCGGGGAGAAGCGAAATGGGAGAGCACGGAGAGGAGCGGGGGCTGGAGATCGACTTGGAGGCGTGGCGAGGCGGTGGGGGCCACGGCGTGCCACCCGTACGCCGGCGACGGCGAGCGGCCTCCACGCGGCGACCGCGGCCTGAGCGCGGGCGTGCGCTGGCGCGGGGCGCGCGCGGGCGAGCGCGCGGGCGGATGCGCGAGGCGGGCCAGGCCGGCTTCGGCCGTGGGCCGAGAAGCGAGGCGGTGGCCCAGTCAAGTGAAAACCGATTTTTCCTTTATAAATAATATTTTCAGATTTCTTTCTTTGTTTCAAAATTAAATTTGAAGATGAAAAAGAGGTTTTCAGAATTTTAGCCCAAAATAAAAGTTGTTCAAAATTTTATTCTCAACAACTTTCATGTAGGGCATTTTTCAAAATTCTCAATGGATTTCGAGTTTGGGATTTAAAGTTAATTTGATAATCAAAAACCTATTTGTTTAGAGTATTTTTAAAACAAAATTTGAGGAAAACTTGAATTCAAGAATTGCTCCAAAAATCAAGTTGATTTATCCTAGATTATTTAAAATTGCTAATACTCAAAAGTACACCATCCTTTTGGCACTTCCATCAAATTTAGGGTTCCAATTATTTGTTTTTCAAGTTTAAATTTGAAAGAGTTACAATTCATGCAATGCCCTTCATGAAATGATGTTGAATGCTTATGCTTTGAAATGATAATGCATGCTTAACACCCAGGGGTGTTATAGCCCTCCCCCCTTATAAGAATCTCGTCCCGAGATTTTGAGTTACGAACCATTTATCATAAAAATCTTTATAAGCGGTTTGAAGATATTCTCCCGTTTCCCAAGAAGCATCGCTCTCATCATGATGACTCCACTGAATATTGTAGGTTGTGACCACTTTATTTCGAGTGACCCGGTTCTTAGTATCCAGGACTCGAACCGGTTGCTCACGATATTCCAAGTCTGCCTTGATCCGAATACCCTGAGGTTCTATTCTCTCCTCTGGAACACGCAGACACTTCTTCAATTGGGATACGTGGAAGACGGGAAAGATCGAACTCATCTCTTCTGGCAACTGTAACTTGTACGCCACGGGACCCTTTTTCTCTATGATCTGGTATGGTCCTATATATCTAGCAGACAGTTTCTTCTTAATTCCAAACCATTTATTCTTCATTGGGGTAACCTTCAAATAAACATAGTCACCCACTTGGAAATCCAATGGTCTCCTTCTCTTATCTGCATAACTCTTCTGGCGAGACTGTGCAGCTTGCATGTTTTGTTGGATAACATGGACCTTTTTCTCTACCTCATCTACAAAATCAATTCCGTAAAACCTTCTTTCTCCATGCTCTACCCAATTTAACGGTGTTCTGCACTTCCTACCATACAAAGCTTCAAAAGGTGCCATCTTGATACTCTCTTGGTAGCTGTTGTTGTAAGCGAATTTGGCCAACGGTAACCAGGATTCCCATGAGCCTCTAGATGATAGCACACAAGCTCTAAGCATATCTTCTAGTACAAAATTAACTCTTTCTATCTGCCCGTCTATCTGTGGATGGTAAGCCGTGCTACGAATCAAACTAGTGCCCAAACCTTGATGAAGATGTTCCCAAAAGTGAGAGGTAAACTATGAACCATGATCAGACACTATCGTTTTGGGTATCCCGTGCAATCAGACAATCTCAGCAATGTATTTTTCTGCATATTGAGGTGGTCGGAAACTTGTTTTGACTGGCAGAAAGTGAGCTGACTTGGTAAGGCGATCGACTATTACCCAAATCGAATCATAGCCCTTCTGTGTGGTGGGGAGACCAGTGATAAAGTCCATACTTATATCATCCCACTTCCAATCGGGTACCGACAAAGGTTGCAGAAGTCCTGCAGGTCTCATGTGAAGAGCTTTAACTCTACAACACATGTCGCAACGAGCAACGTATGCTGCAATCTCCTTTTTCATCTTAGTCCACCAATAACGGGGTCACAAATCTTGGTACATCTTACTACTTCCGGGGTGAATAGTTAGCTTAGAATGATGGGCCTCATCCATCAACTTGTTCTTAAGCTCTCTATCCTTAGGTACTACCAGACGATCCTTAAACCATAACACTCCTTGGTCATCCAATCGAAAGTGTTTTGTGGGTTCCCTCTTCATCTTTTCTTTGATATGAAAGATTCCCTTATCTGTTTTCTGACCATCAATGATCTGGCTTTCCAGAGTACAACTGATCCGAATATTATGCAACACAGCAGGGTGTAACAAATTGAACCCTTCTTCAAATAACGGTTGCACATCAATAGCATGGGATTTTCTACTCAGTGCATCTGCTACTACATTAGCCTTCCCAGGATGATAGTGTACGTTCAGATTATAGTCCTTTATCAGCTCTAACCATCTCCTCTGTCGCATGTTCAACTCGGATTGAGTAAAAATGTATTTGAGACTCTTATGATCTGTAAAGATATTACACAGATTCCCCAACAGATAATGTCTCCAAATCTTTAGAGCATGCACCAATGCTGCAAGCTCCAAATCATGCGTAGGATAGTTAACTTCATGCTTCCTCAATTGTCGTGAGGCACAGGCAATGATCCTTCTATTTTGCATTAGCACACATCCTAACCCATTCTTGGATGCGTCACAGAAAACATCAAACGGCTTTTCTATATCCGGTTGGGCCAGAACAGGAGCAGTGGTCAACAACTTTCGCAAGGTGCAGAAAGCTGCTTCGCACTCCTCTGTCCATACAAACTTATGATCCTTCTGTAACAGGCTTGTCATTGGTTTGGCAATCTTCGAGAAATCCGGTATGAAGCGACGATAGTAACCGGCTAAACCAAGGAAACTGCGAACTTCATGAACTGAAGTTGGTGACTTCCAGTCCATAACCTCTTGCACCTTACCAGGGTCTACGGAAATGCCATTTGCAGACAACACGTGGCCGAGAAATGGAACTGTCCTAAGCCAGAACTCACACTTGCTGAACTTAGCATACAGTCGATGTTCTCTGAGTCTAGTCAAGACTATCCTGAGGTGTTCTACATGATCTTCTTCATTTTCTGAGTATATTAGAATGTCATCAATGAACACAATCACAAACTTGTCCAATTCGGGCATGAAAACCGAATTCATCAGGTACATAAAGTATGCAGGAGCATTTGTCAATCCGAAGGACATGACAAGATACTCGTACAAACCATATCTGGTAGAGAACGCAGTCTTAGGCACATCTTGCGGCCTAATCTTTATCTGATGGTACCCTAATCTCAAATCTATCTTAGAGAACACTTTGGCTTTGGACAATTGGTCAAACAAGATATCGATCCGAGGAAGAGGATACTTGTTTTCAATTGTCACTGCATTTAGTGGCCGATAATCCACGCACATGCGTAAGGAGTTATCCTTCTTCTTTTTCACAAACAGAGCGGGGCATCCCCATTCAGACGAGCTGGGACGAATCAAACTTTTCTTTAGCAAGTCCTGAAGTTGCTTCTTCAATTCTGCTAGCTCATTGGGAGGCATCCGATAAGGCCTTCTTGAGATCGGTGCTGTTCCTGGAATTAACTCAATGGCAAACTCAACATCTCGGTCTGGTGGAAGTCCAGGTAACTCATCTGGAAACACATCTGAAAACTCACAGACCACTGGAATTTGGGCTAGCAGTGTAGTTTGGACCGCACAGGACGTGCTAGCTAGGTCTACTTTCCGAGGTAGGACCACCCGAAAGGTGCCTTCCCCACTGGGTTCCTTAATAGAGATACTCCTTCCTCCAACATCTATTACAACTCCCATTTGATTCATCCAGTTCATACCCATGATCACATCCAAAACTAACCCTGGCATGACTATCAGATCTTGCTTATATTGCTGGTTTGCTATGTTTAGGGTTACTCCCTGAACTATCTGATTAGTCAACAGATCAGCCCCAGCCGAACTGATTTTATACGCACATTTCAAATCAACTATCTTTTGCTCATGCCTCTTAACAAATGCTTGACTTACAAAGGAATGAGACGACCCGGAATCAAACAAAACTACTGTAGGATGATTGTTGATAGAAAACATACCAGCTGTCACCGGTTCTCCTTCAGGGATGTCATCCACAGTTGTGTGGTGCACATGAGCTTGATACTGCGTTTGCTGTTTCTTAGGGTAGGGACAATACTTTGCAAAGTGCCCAGGTTGGTTGCAGTTAAAGCACGGTCCCTTCACTTGAGCCACAGTTCCAGATGAACTGCCTTGTCCTGTCTTTGCTTGAGGCAATGCCATCTTGAATGGCTTCTGGTTCCTCTGGGGTGGCTGAGCATTCTGATTCTTCCTTTACGGTGGCCTAAACCTTGCACCTGGGGCAAGCGATCGATAGGCTGGGCGGTTGGCCACTGGGGCTCTGGACTGGGACGAACCGACTCGAAAGCCCTCTTACGGATCTTGGAAGCAGCATAAACATTGTTGTTCTTCTCTTGCTTCAGACAGTCACTAACGAAGTCGTTGAAACTAGTCCTCATGTTTGTACCCACATGTTTCATCATCTTGGGACTCAGGCCTCTCTTAAAACTAGCGATCTTCTTGGCATCAGTATCCACCATGTCAGGAGCGTAACAGCTCAGGTTATTGAAGGCATGCAGATATTGAGTTATAGTCTTCGTGCCTTGATTTAATGCCAGGAATTCCCCAAGCTTCATCTCAGTCAAACCAGGTGGAATGTATGTTCCACGGAAGGCTTCAGTGAGCTCCCTCCAAGAGATATGGGCGTGGGGAGGAAAACTGGTGCGGTGATGCTTCCACCACATTCCTGCCGGACCTTGAAGCTGATGAGCTGCATACTCAGTCTTCAACACTTCAGTCATCCTCAAGACACGAAACTTGTCTTCTATAGTATTAATCCACTCTTTTGCATCCAAGGGTTCTGCGGCTTCCTTGAAGAACGGTGGATGGGTATCCATGAAGTCCTTGAAACTGCTGTACTGATTTGCTTTGTGCCCACCCGGCTTTATCCCCCGACGGGTGTTATCTGCGATACTGCGCAACGCAGCTTCCATATTCTGTTGCATGCTCTCCATGTTGCGCTGGCTTCCAAGAAATTGTGCGAAAAACTGTTCTGCAGTGTAGGGTGGAGGAGGCGGTGGTGGATCACGGTCATCATTAGCAGCTGCACTGCCACCAGCCTCAACGGCACCATACACGGTACGACGAGTGTTCGGCATCTGCATGTTTCAGCAACAGTAATTATTAGGTGATGTTGTAGAAATTGCGACCGAATGCAAAATTATGCCGAACTGAATTCACTGGAGAGAATAAATTCATACAATAAAACAGGGGCACAATAAGTCATTCCAATTAACACAACATCACTAATTATATTACTTAAAGCGCACCCATCGCGTCCATTACAACCAAGTTGCCAGCATACATACACTAGACTTTTGACGTTCGGATACCGCCACAAACACATCCAAGCTTTCCAACATTACATCAAGCTTTAGTCTTTCTACTCATTATTACATGCCCAAAGTGCCAACAAAGCAAAGGATCATGCAGGCGGAACCTATTAGCTAGCACAACAACTACTAGCCTACTCATCGTGGTCGCTGTCTAGGTCAGAGACGTTGGCGTTGTCGCCATCTGCAGCGTCGTCGTGCTCCTCAGCTGGCGCCACGGGCTCTTCAGGATCTTCGTCTTCATCCAAATCCATCTCTGCTGCGCCAGGAAGGTCATAAGGGTTAAGCTGATTGTTCAGCCGATGGACCTCTTCATGCAAGTTATCATTGTACTCTTCTGCATCAGCCAGCTGCTGCTCGAGCTTAAACTGTCTAGCTCTCAACACATTCTCTGTGGACCAGGCTTCATTCCTCTGATGGAGCACATGAGTCAACATGCGCTCAGCATTCCTGTTGGTGGTGGTCAGTCGCCCAACCTGCTCTCTCAGGGCACGCACATCCCCCTCGAAAACTACAGTCCTCTGGGTAGCCTGATCTCTCTGACGAGTCAACTGAGTCATCTCTGCGTTGAGCCTCTCAATCTCAGCATCGTGATCTCTCTGAAGCTGACGGCGGTCATCACGAGCCTGGCCAAGAGCACTAGACACACGTCTCAGACTACCTTCCACTCCATCGAAGGCCCTCATCACTGCGCACATGGCACTCATAGCGGGGTTGTCACTGTTCTGTGCTTCTGCTGCGCTAATCTCTAGAGATCTTCCTCTTACCTGCTGCCATGAGTCAGTGGAGGGGCTGCCCCTCAAAAAGACTCCCACTATAGCGGCTGCCAACTCCTGAGGAAAGCGATCCATGATGTCCCTCAGGATCCCAAAGGCTGCCCTCTCAGCGGCTTCTTCAGGGGTCCTACTAGTTGACTCAAAACGCCAACCGGTCCACTCAGAACCATCACCTCGGGGACGAACTACTGCCTCCACAGTCACCAAAAGTCCTTCCCCCAACCGCTCATTCGACCAAAAGTAGCAGGGCTCCATCCCATCAGGATAGCCTACATAGCTGAGCACTCTCCACAAGAGTGTAGGCATCCCAAACTCTCCAAGAAAAGTGTGGCGCTGGCGAGTGCGTGGAGCAAGCTGATGACGGGGAGCTCTGCCGGTGGACTTGCGGGCTATCTGCTTGGTACGTGCCATCTATAGCAAAATTTTATTACAGTGGTGAGAACAGATTTTTAAGTTGGCATTTTTATCGAAATGAGATAAGCAACTTATAAGCGGAGGAACAATGCCATGAATGAAATGCACAACATGATGCATGCACGTCCCGTACGTCCTCACAAACTTGGAAAATCAATAACTACTAACGGAATAAATGGTGGCATACAACGATCTCTTGTAACGTAGCTAATACGTACTACTCGAAAGCGCTGTTATGTACCTGCAGAAAGTCACTTCAGCCCAAACCTCACAGTATGAACATATGCAAGAAAGCAGTAAAGTAAGTTACTCGCTCTACACGCATCCCTAGATACGAGTATAACGGTAACAACTACCCGAATCATCGTCCTATTGACGGCATCATCACTGCATGACGGAATTCCCCACAATTTGAATACCCTCATACGAACATGCGCAGGGCACGTAAGTGTTTCGGTATCACATAAGCACTCCCCTAAATCGGCAGTGTATCCGACCATGCACTCACAACTCTCACTTACCAAGGCGTAGAGGTAATTGATCCATACATTGCCACTCAAGTGAATGGCACTCATACAATAGCACGCCGTATGAGCGACGAAATTTAAAATATGATGCAAACCCCCAAGTTAGTACTTAATTAAGCCACCTAGAGTCCTTATCAGGCATAAAGGATATGACCACTGGTACACTCTTAAGTTCAAAGGCTTATTTGAAAACACAGTTTTATTTTTAAATACTCATGTGAACAGTAACATGCTAAACCATGCTCCGATGCCAGCTGTAACGGATCAACGTAATTATACGAGATTAAGTAGGAAAATCTTCCACCGAGGCGGTTAATTTAACAAACTTAAGCCCGTATAACTAGAAATAACATGACACCAAGGAGCATGCAAGGCTTTATATAGTGGACTGGCTTGACTCATTTGCGAAAAAGCATAAGTTGTTATGAATAACTAAATTAAGTACTTCTTGCATCATTTTATGATAATCTAATTAAGCTAGGTAAGCACCTATCGCTAAAACAATCACTTGATACAGCATTAACATCTAGATTACCATATCATGTTTAGCATTTCCAACATCACTCACTTAACCATCAGTGTTCCATTATTGTTACTACGATGCCATAGCTCGAGTCAAGTGCTCACTAACCGGGAGCGACGGCGATTCAAATCGAATTTCTATCCAGCTGGAGATTTATTCCTCACACAAACCATGCTTCCCCCGTCAAGGTCGCGTAGATCACCAATGATACTTTCCAAGAAGCCGTGGGATAACAATCATGGATCGCACTACCCAGGGACCGCCCGACTGCCAGGACGCACCTTGGGCTCACTCTTCGCGTCCCCGTTACACCCCCTTCAACACCAGTCTGCCAACCCGAGTTTATCCCGGCTCGAAAAGTGTCACTAGCTTCACGGTCGAAAGGTACTTTATTCGGCCAGCTAAATGTGAGGCATGCGTTCAACATGACAAGAGGGACGAGCAACGATCGGTCCTTAATCGACACAGATGGAATCACTATAGTCCAAAACCCTATAAGACTCCGCCCGGTCTCCGTTTATCCATCAACACTTGGTTACTTTTCATGATCACAATTACAGCTAACCATAACCCGGTATCCACCTATAACTCCCAGGTTTCAGGAAATCACCCGACTTCTACCGGTCTAAGCATGGCTAAGCAATTTACTCGATCCTGACCTAACAAGGTAACGGAAATCCGTGGACAAGGATAATAATGCAACAACGGTTTCACCCAACTCCTATAACCTAATGCAACAATATATAACTATAATTCAGGTAATAAAGAATAGCTTTTATAAAATAGGAGACTAAAAATGCTCCGGGGCTTGCCTCTTTCGAACGAGCTAGGATGGTGGTCGACGCACTCTGGCAGTTCCTCGCCTGGCTCTTCCTCCTCGGGCACCTCCTGTGCCGGGGGCTCCTGCTGGTCCGTCCAAGCCTGCTCCTCCGGTACTGCTACCTGCGACTCCTCCTGCGATCCTGTATGATGCAGTTGCATAAGTAAATATGTGAATGATGCATAGGACTATGGTGTAGTGCTTTGATGACATGAGATGCAGATGAGCACTTGAAATGAGCAGTTGAGATATAACTACATCTTCTACAAGGTAGTTCACGTCATCCAAGAACATGTACCTTAAAACATGCAAATTGTGATTCTACTAATTAGCATACACCTTACACAAGCAATTGATCCTAAATGACCAAATCTTACCAACCTAACTCATCCACAACATCAGCATGGCATATTGATGCTTCAAAGATACACCAAACATATTTTATTACTCTCAATTTCTCATAAAGAATAATCTTTTATCCCTTATTTAGCTAGGGTTACACAGCAACACCTATTTCTGGTGTAGATAAAAATCTACAAAAATTACAGTAGAGTACTCTTACCCTAACTAACCTACGACTAAATTTTCATGAGAATTGCATATGTAAAACTGCCTGTACAAAATAAATAAATTATAGCCTAAAAGTGAACATGAAATTATTTTATACTAGGAAAAGTATCAAACAACAGATTTCACACTTTTCTTAGGTTACTAACAGCAAACTAACATACTACAAAATTTATCATAGGCATGTTCTATACAAATTTTGCCCTCTAAAAAAACAAATATTATCAATTAAAAGCATTTGAACTACACTTCAAAAATTTCTCATAGAACATGCTTCACTAGTATTTTTCCTAGAAAGTACATTACTAATAAAGATTAATGCAACAAGAATCACATTTTTCCCTTTATTATTTTATTTACTACACTTTTTCTAAGATATCAGCATATATAGCAATTAAATAAATTTGCACTATAAAGTGTCACAAAAATAACATGAGATATTTTTAAACTATAGATCTATTCAAGAGGAACATTTCAAACTTTGTTTCATAATTTTTGGAGCTATAAATCTTGAAATATAATTTTTGGAAGCCTTTTCAAATTTTCTGGAAAAATCAATTTCTTTAAAACCGAAAATCTAACCGGCCTTTAACGCTACGTGCACCCCGCTGTTACACCCCGAACCAAAACGCTGAGACAGACAGGCGGGCCCAGGGGTCAAGCAGGACCCACTGGTCAGCCGGAGGGGAGGCTAGCAGGGGCATCGCCGGCCGGAGCTTACCGGCAGCGAGCCCACGTGCGGCGCTGGCTGCACCAGTGTGCTCTGCTCAACGAGCCGCACCGACCTGTGCTCGGTCTTGGCCGGGTGGCCTACCGGAGCGAGCTCGCCGATGCGCATGGCGCCACGACGGTGCGGCTCGTCGGCGGGAGCTCGACTCCGGCCACGGCAAGGCGGGTAGGGAGGTGCTATGGCTTCGCGGGAGGGAGGCGAAGCTGTTGACCGCGAAAGAGAGGAAAAAGGAGGGGTGGAACGGGGAGAATGCCGTAGCCACGAACTCCGGCGAGCGGCGGTGAAGAGCGGCTGGCCAAAATTGGCCTCCTCACCTCGGCAATGGCGACCGCTAGAGGGAGCACGAGGTAGAGCGAAGGGAGGCGGAGCAATGGCCGCAAGGAATCGGACGCGGGAGCAGCAGGGGCGGCGAACGGCGATGGCGGAGCTCGGAGGGCGGCGGCAATGGCGCGGTGGCCGCGGGCTCTGCTGCGGTCGCTGCTAGCGCGGGGAGAAGCGAAATGGGAGAGCACGGAGAGGAGCGGGGGCTGGAGATCGACTTGGAGGCGTGGCGAGGCGGTGGGGGCCACGGCGTGCCACCCGTACGCCGGCGACGGCGAGCGGCCTCCACGCGGCGACCGCGGCCTGAGCGCGGGCGGACGCGCGAGGCGGGCTAGGCCGGCTTCGGCCGTGGGCCGAGAAGCGAGGCGGCGGCCCAGTCAAGTGAAAACCGATTTTTCCTTTATAAATAATATTTTCAGATTTCTTTCTTTGTTTCAAAATTAAATTTGAAGATGAAAAAGAGGTTTTTAGAATTTTAGCCCAAAATAAAAGTTGTTCAAAATTTTATTCTCAACAACTTTCATGTAGGGCATTTTTCAAAATTCTCAATAGATTTTGAATTTGGGATTTAAAGTTAATTTGATAATCAAAAACCTATTTGTTTAGAATATTTTTAAAACAAAATTTGAGGAAAACTTGAATTCAAGAATTGCTCCAAAAATCAAGTTGATTTATCCTAGATTATTTAAAATTGCTAATACTCAAAAGTACACCATCCTTTTGGCACTTCCATCAAATTTAGGGTTCCAATTATTTGTTTTTCAAGTTTAAATTTGAAAGAGTTACAATTCATGCAATGCCCTTCATGAAATGATGTTGAATGCTTATGCTTTGAAATGATAATGCATGCTTAACACCCAGGGGTGTTACACTATAGTTGGGCATGATGATGAGCTAGTTCAGATGGGGAACTGGGACATCGGGAGTAGGCTTTGCTCTAAGTGGGAAGGGTGAAAATGTCTATGGCAAAGTTGGTGAGTTCAGTGGTTTGAGCCCAAGTGAGAAACCTTCCACTACTCCCAAATTGATCAAGATCAATCCACCTAAGCCTACCGAACCCATTGTGAAATATGGAGTGTTTGAAGAGCCTCCAAGAGCTCCACCCCAGAAACAAGTTTGGGTTCCCAAACTAAACTATCTCAGGAACCCACTTGACACTCTACTGAACATTTCTGAGGATTCCCTTCCTAAAGCCAGAAAGCTACCAAGAGTGATACATACCCACAAGAAAGTGAGCCAACAACCACCCAAGAGAGAGGTGAGGTATCATTGTGACTATTGTCATAGGGATGGTCACCTTGTTGAGTTTTGCTTTAGGAGGAAGAGAGATGAGCGGCGGGAGTATGAGTTGAACAACTGGAACATGTACCGTCCGCCCCATGGCGTACATGTGCCGCTTGTTCAGTGGCGCAATGCTAGGCCAAGAGGTGCAATGCCTCAAGGTGCTAGGCCTCAGGTTGCTAGACCATGCGGTGGTCGTGGTGGTCGTGCCCGGCGTGGTTCAGGTCATAATCAATATGACTTTGGACCTCGTGGCAGTGGCTTTCAGTCCTACAGCTCTAGCGGACCACGTTTTCCCCTACGTGGTGCCCGCTTTCCTCAAATGGGACATGGCATGTTTGGTGTTTTTCCTAACACTTTTTCAAGGCAAATGAGCCAACACTAGTATTCTCCACAGTTTACTAACCCCAGTGTTGTGCCATTTGCTCATCCCATGTCCTTCTATTGATGCAGGACGGAGGCCTGGAGAACATATGGCTCATTGATTCCGGCTGTTCGCGCCACATGACCGGAAGTTCAAAATGGTTCTCCAGCCTCAACCCCGTGCAATGTAAGGAGTACATCACATTTGGGGACAACAACAAAGGTAAGGTGCTTTCTCGTGGGACCATTCGGGTCAACGAGAGCTTTGTCTTGAAGGATGTTGCTTTGGTCTTGAATTTGCATTTCAACTTGCTTTTTGTTTCGCAACTTCTTCAAGATGGCTTTGAAGTGCACTTTAAGACCTGCTTGTCTCGAGTTCTTGACTCTCAGGGAAATCTTGTTTGCCAGATTGTTCCTTTTGGCCGTGTCTTTCAAGCTGATTTTTCTCATTCCTTTGGCTCTTCTCGATGTTTGGTGGCCGGATCCTCCCCTGAGCTTTGGAAGTGGCATAGGAGACTTGGTCACTTGAGCTTTGACTTACTAGCTAGGTTGAGCTCACTTGATCTAATCCGAGGATTGCCTAAGTTAAAATTTGAGAAGAATTTGGTGTGTCACCCTTGTCGTCACGGGAAGATGGTTGCCGCTTCTCACCCACCAGTGAATCAAGTCATGACCAAGGAACCCGACGAGCTACTTCACATGGACACAGTTGGTCCAGCTCGGGTTCGGTCAGATGGTGGGAAGTGGTACGTTCTAGTGATCGTGGACAATTTTTCTCGCTACTGTTGGGTGTTTTTCATGGAGGGTAAGGATGAGGCTTTTTCACATGCTCGAGATTTGATTCTTCGGTTGCAAAATGAGTTCCCTAAGAATGCCATGAGAGCGATTCGCAGTGACAATGGCACAGAATTCAAGAATACTCATTTTGAAACCTTTTGTGCTTCTTTGGGCCTCGAGCATTAGTTTTCCTCTCCCTATGTCCCTCAGCAAAATGGTGTTGTTGAGCGCAAGAATCAAACCCTTGTTGAGATGGCTAGGATGATGCTCGATGAGCATAGGACTCCTAGGAGATATTGGGCCGAAGCGATCAACACCGCGTGTCATGTTTCCAATCGCATTTTTCTTTGAGCCTTCATGAAGAAAACTTCTTATGAGCTGCGATTCGGTCGACTACCCAAGGTGAGCCATTTTCGAGTGTTTGGATGCAGGTGCTTCATTCTGAAATAAGGTAATTTAGATAAATTTGAGTCTCGATCCTTAGATGGTGTCTTTCTTGGTTATGCTTTACATTCTCATGCATATCGAGTACTTAATCTTGAAACTAACCGAGTCATAGAGACTTGTGAAGTCACTTTCAATGAGAGCATGCCTTATTCTGTTCCTATCTTTAAAGTGTAGGTGATCAGGAGATTGGTGAGAGCATTTTCATTGAGGAGAATGAGGAAGATACTGATTGGGGAGATGCAGAGCTGACTTCTTCGGTTGTTCCAGTTGAGTCTGCGACAACTACTTCAGCTCACGGGCCAGACCCATCTTCTTCCACTACATGGGGTCCGCACGAGCCGCCTCCTCAGCCTACGCTGGCTACACCTGAGGAGACCCCAGCAGCTATTGAGGGGGAGGCAACATCTTCGAGGGAAGCCCCTCGACACATCTAGCGTCGGCACCCGCCTCAAACCATGATCGGTGACATCAGTCAACGTGTTACACGCTCAAGGTCATATGAAATCTCACATTTCGCTCATTCCGCTTTTGTTGCTAATTTTGAACCACAAAATGTTGGACACGCACTTTTTGATCCCGATTGGGTCAATGCTATGCACGAGGAGTTACAGAACTTTGAGAGGAATGAAGTCTGGGTCTTAGTTCCACCTCCACCTGAGTGTCACCCTATAGGTACAAAATGGGTTTTCAAGAACAAGCAAAGTGAGGATGGGGTAGTGGTGAGGAACAAGGATAGACTAGTGGCTCAGGGCTTTTGTTAGAAAGAGGGAGTAGACTTTGAAGAAACCTTTCCTCCTGTGGCCCGTATCGAGGCTATAAGGATGCTTTTAGCTTATGCAGCTTCGAAAGGGTTCAAGCTGTATCAAATGGATGTGAAGAGCGCCTTTTTGAATGGGTACATAGAGGAAGAGGTGTATGTGAGACAACCCCCTAACTTTGAAAATCCCAAGTATCCCAACCATGTTTATAAACTCCACAAAAGCCTTATATGGGTTGAAACAAGCCCCAAGAGCCTGGTATGAGCGTTTAAAAGCCTTCTCGCTTGCTAAGGGCTTTAAGATGGGTTTCGTAGATAAAACTTTGTTTCTCCTCAAGCAAGGCACTGACACACTTTTGGTTCAGATTTACGTGGATGATATCATTTTTGGTGGTTCCTCTCACGCTCTTGTTGCAAAGTTTTCTGAGACTATGAGCAGAGAATTCGAGATGAGCAGGATGGGCAAGTTGACATTCTTCCTCGGGCTGCAAATCAAGCAAACACGTGAAGGAACATTTGTGCACTAAGGCAAGTACACCAAGGATCTCCTGAGGAAGTTTGATATGGGCGAGGCCAAGCCTCTTTTGACGCCCATGTCGACCACGACGGCCCTAGATGAAGACAAGGAGGGAGAAGTCGTGGACCAAAAGGAATACCGAAGCATGATCGGATCCCTGTTGTACCTAATGGCGATGAGACTAGACATCCAATTCGCGGTCTGCTTGTGCGTGCGCTTTCAGTCTTCGCCGTGTACGTCTCATCGTCAAGCCGTCAAGTGGATCATGAGGTACCTTCGTTCTACACCCGAATTTGGTCTTTGGTTTTCGGCTTCCTCCTCTCTTTCTCTTTGCGGTTACTCTAATGCGGATTATGCTGGCTGTCGTACTGAGAGGAAGTCTACTTCTGGGACTTGTCAGTTTCTTGGGTCTTCACTTGTGTCTTGGTCCTCTCGTAAGCAATCCTCTGTAGCACAATCCACCACAGAAGCTGAGTATGTTGCTACTGCTGCTTGATGTTCCCAGTTGCTTTGGATGGTTGCTAGCTACTTTGCGAGACTATGGCTTAGAGTTTAGACGAGTGCCTTTGTTTTGTGATAGCACCAGTGCCATATGTGTAGCCAAAAACCCCATTCTTCACTCCAAAACCAAGCACATAGAGGTTTGTTTTCACTTCTTGCGAGACCACTATGAGAAAGGGAACATTGACCTTATTCATGTTGACACCCACAACCAGCTCACAGATATCTTCACCAAACCCCTTAACCAAGCCCAGTTTGCTCGCTTGCGAGGGGAGCTTGGAGTTTGTTTCCCTTTTTAGCGGAATCAAGTTTTCGGTTTTTGTACATTAGTCTTTGGTTTTCTTTTTAGTTTAGCTTTTGATTTTTCTTTTGTATTATATTTGCATATCATATCATCATGTATCATATTGCATCTTGAGCTTCTTCCTTATAGTAGCAAGATTGATACTATGCTCTTGTTGGGGATGTTATGGATATATATGATGTGCTTTGCTTAGGCTCACTTGATCTCTTGATATGAGCTAAAAATATTTTTTTCAATTGTGAACTTGAATAACACTTGAAGAAACTTGAAACATGTTCACCACTACTTGTGGCAACTAGCATGTATAGGTGTGTCGAGAACCCTTTTCTGCTTCATATATATGCTTAGTTGCTACGGCTCATACCTTGAGTTGCATACTTGCTTGAGAAACTTGAATTTGTGCTAAAACTAAAAAAAGCAACGTATGAAAAGATCAGGATGGGTCTTTGCTGTCCCATGTTAGAGTATCGAGACAGCTCCCTATTGCACTTAAGGCTGAACTTGAGCTCTGTAATGGATACCGAGATCACTGTCTTAAACTTCTGATTCCTTTTGGCATATGCTTGACATGATCGATAAGTCAGGTTTTGATGGTATCGATAACCTCCTGCACACATTTGTTTGACAAACGTTGGTGATAAGCTGCTGTCACACCCAGTTTTAAGAACAAAACTAGATATGCACTATATGTGAAATAAAGAAGTCAAATCTCACATATAGCCGCAGATAAGTGTAATACCAAGAAACAAATGATTAATATACATAACTCAATAGTATAAAATATACCTTAGAGAGCAACACAGCAGAAAGACAACTCCGAACACCGGGTGTAGACTTCACTTTAGGAACAAATTGACTGGTTGATCACAAGCCTAAAAACTCCAGACACTATCATGAGGTGTGGGAAATAGCAAGAGTGAGTCCATGTCGAACTCAGCAAATATATCATGGGGTTCATGAAGCTCAAAAAGGCTTACACTAGTTTACTGCGATTAGCTTTTAGTGAGTCATCTTTTAGCGATCGAGTAGCAACAAGTTATCATAAGCCCAAATAACCTCATGATCATGTAAACATGAATAATGTATAGCAAGAAACAATAATCATTAGTGAGCATCAATATCATCAGTATTATCATTATCATCAGTGTTCA
>CM039598.1:68273330-68306687 GCA_022457205.1 Saccharum spontaneum
TTGATACTTTTCCTAGTATAAAATAATTTCATGCTCACTTTTAGGCTATAATTTGTTTATTTTGTACAGGCAGTTTTACATATGCAATTCTCATGAAAATTTAGTGGTAGGTTAGTTAGGGTAAGAGTACTCTACTGTAATTTTTGTAGATTTTTATCTACACCAGAAATAGGTGTTGCTGTGTAACCCTAGCTAAATAAGGGATAAAAGATTATTCTTTATGAGAAATTGAGAGTAATAAAATATGTTTGGTGTATCTTTGAAGCATCACTATGCCTTGCTGATGTTGTGGATGAGTTAGGTTGGTAAGATTTGGTCATTTAGGATCACTTGCTTGTGTAAGGTGTATGCTAATTAGTAGAATCACAATGTGCATGTTTTAGGGTACATGTTCTTGGATGACGTGGACTACCTTATAGAAGATGTAGTTATATCTCAACTGCTCATTTCATGTGCTCATCCGTATCTCATGTCATCAAAGCACTCCACCATAGTCCTATGCATCATTCGCATATTTACTTATGCAACTGCATCATACAGGATCGCAGGAGGAGTCGCAGGTAGCAGTACCGGAGGAGCAGGCTTGGACGGACCAGCAGGAGCCCCCGGCACAGGAGGTGCCCGAGGAGGAAGAGCCAGGCGAGGAACTACCAGAGTGCGTCGACCACCATCCTAGCTCGTTCGAAAGAGGCAAGCCCCGGAGCATTTTTAGTCTCCTATTTTATAAAAGCTATTCTTTATTACCTGAATTATAGTTATATATTGTTGCATTAGGTTATAGGAGTTGCGTGAAACCGTTGTTGCATTATTATCCTTGTCCACAGATTACCGTTACCTTGTTAGGGCAGGATCGAGTAAATTGCTTAGCCATGCTTAGACCGGTAGAAGTCGGGTGATTTCCTGTCACCTGCGAGTTATAGGTGGATATCGGGTTATGGTTAGCTGTAATTGTGATCATAAAAAGTAACCAAGTGTTGATGGATAAACGGAGACCGGGCGGAGTCTTATAGGGTTTTGGACTATAGTGATTCCGTCTGTGTCGATTAAGGACCGATCGTTGCTCGTCCCTCTTTTCATGTTGAACGCATGCCTCACATTTAGCTGGCCGAATAAAGTACCTTTCGACCGCGAAGCTAGTGACACTTTTCGAGCCGGGATAAACTCGGGTTGGCAGACTGGTGTTGAAGGGGGTGTAACGGGGACGCGAAGAGTGAGCCCAAGGTGCGTCCTGGCAGTCGGGCGGTCCCTGGGTAGTGCGATCCATGATTGTTATCCCGCGGCTTCTTGGAAAGTGTCATTGGTGATCTACGCGACCCTGACGGGGGAAGCATGGTTTGTGTGAGGAATAAATCCCTAGCTGGATAGGAATTCGATTCGAATCGCCGTCGCTCCCGGTTAGTGAGCACTTGACTCGAGCTATGGCATCATAGTAACAATAATGGAACACTGATGGTTAAGTGAGTGATGTTGGAAATGCTAAACATGATATGGTAATCTAGATGTTAATGCTGTATCAAGTGATTGTTTTAGCGATAGGTGCTTACCTAGCTTAATTTGATTATCATAAAATGATGCAAGAAGTACTTAATTTAGTTATTCATAACAACTTATGCTTTTTCGCAAATGAGACAAGCCAGTCCACTATATAAAGCCTTGCATGCTCCTTGGTGTCATGTTATTTCTAGTTTATAACGGGTAAGTCTAGCTGAGTACATTCTCATACTCAGGGCGTTGTTCCCATTGTTGTTGCAGATGGTCAGATGTACTATGGGTACTGCTCCAACTGTCTGTATCCGGCGATGGGTGACAACTAGGACCTTGGGCAAAGGTCGTTCTGCTTGTCTTATCTAATGCTTTTATGGACCATGACTATCTACTGGCACTGTAATTGAACTAAGGGTGTGTGTGTGTAAAACTACTTGCTTCCGCTATTTTATGTTGAACTATGTTGTAATAACTTTTATTCCAAACTCCGATGTATTCCGCTTTTATGGTGAACTCTATGTATCGTGTGAACTGTGGCTGCTAAATCAGTACGATCTTGGTTGTATGTTGGTTGGTTTGAAATCCTTCGTGATTTCACAGAATCTCTAGTTATACGGGCTTAAGTTTGTTAAATTAACCGCCTCGGTGGAAGATTTTTCTACTTAATCTCGTATAATTACGTTGATCCGTTACATACAGCTCACTACAAGACACCCAATTCAAGATGGACCGAAGGTATATGTTGTCTTCCTCGGATCTCATCTTGTCATGCCTGCAAGACTTAAGCTCCAACACCAAGCTCTCACAACATGCACACTCAACAGTCGTGCTATCTGAACTGGCCTTCTCAAGAGCAAGGATTTTGACATTCTTCTCTGCCAGCTCAGATTGCAAGCCCGAACAAGACTTGCACGCACCCAACAAGTTAGTCCTAGCCTTCAACTCATCGTTCTCATCTAACAAGGCAGCATACTTAGATTGCAACTCAGAAAAGTTGGTCATATGAATAGCACATTCATCGCACTCAACCTCGTCAGACACACGAACACAAAGCTTCTTAGCTTCCTCAAGCTCCTTCTCTACAATTTCTAGCTTATCCTTAAACTCTTTCCTCTCACGAGCAGCACGTTTCAGTAGCTTATCTTGACTCATCAAAGTATCGGTCATGATATCAAGCTCGGCAGTAAGAGCATCGACGAAGGGTTTTACCTCGGTAGAGTCGTCGTCGTCGGGAAGCACATCCTTGTTGGGCTTCACCCCTTCATCCACGGCCATGGTGCAGTAGCCTCCGTGGATGGACTTGGCGACAAAGCAAAGCCCGGTCAACTTGTCCTCATGCCTCTTCTCGGACTTATCATCGCTCGAGGGAGAAGAAGTCCGGTCGTTGTCGAGGTCGCTGAGGGAGGCGAGGAAGGCACGCTCTTGAGCCTTGACCTTCTTGAAGTACTTCTTCTTCAGCGCCTCCTTGTTGAATCCTCCCTTCGACTTGTGCTTGGAGGTGTACTCACACTTGTCCTTGCGCTTGCTAGAGTCGTACTTGTCGAAGGAGTGCTTGTTCTTCTTGGGGCAGTGGGCGACGAAGTGGTCGGGATCTCCACAGCCGTAGCATCCTTCCTTCAGACCACCACCACGCCGGCGATTCAAGCTGTTGTTGTGAAACCATGAGAACCGGCTGATGATCAAGGCCAGCTCGTCATCCCCAAGACTCTCACATCTGCTCCTCTGTGACAGACACCAAAGAAGATAAGACAAAAGACACCTGTGAAGAGTTAGCCAAAGAACTTGAGCCGTTACCTAAGACCAAAGCCATAGTCGGTGCAGAGGGATTCTTAAGCTTGGCTTGGGTCTGGTAGTCGATATCGGTGGACTTAAGCTTGCTGAAAAGCTCATCCACGGTGAGGGTCTCATACCCTGAAGACTCAATGATGACAGTCACCTTCACATCCCATACCTTCTGATCTAGGGCATATAGAAGCTTGAGTGCCCTCTCGTGATCGTCATAAGGTAATTGTGCCTTATTTGCTCGCATCTTGTTGACGATGGTCTGAAAGCGAGAAAACATGGCATCGATGGACTCGCCATCAAGCTGGGAGAAGTTCTCGTACTCCCTCTTGTATGTCTCGTAGAGTCTAGTTTTAACCTGTACGGTCCCCTCGTGATAGCTCTGAAGTCTCACCCAGATCTCCCGAGCGGTAGTACAGTCGGAGACTCTCTCGAACTCTGAAAGCGAAAGACTCGAGAAAAGAACTGCGCGAGCTCTGCTATTAGCGTTGTGCTGATCTTTTTGATCTTGCGTGACACAAGCACGGGGTTCAAGCACAACGTAAGTAGCATCCTCGCAAATCTCCTAGACAAGCCAATCAATCCCCTGGAGATGAGCGGACATACGGATCTTCCAATAGGGATAATTTGTTCCATCGAAGAACGGTGGTTTGCCGGAACCACACTAAATATCACCTTCATGGATCACGGACCGATTAAGGTGGAATGATCATTAACCAGATCCGATACCAATTGAAGGACCGAAAACGGCGACCAGAGAGGGGTGAATGGGAGCCGTAAAATTTCTTTCAAAAATATTTGGCCGCTGTCCCGAAATCACCACCAAGCACAAGCAAGTTCCCGAACTAAGATACCCAAGCCAACTAGTGACAAGAGTACCTAAAAAAATTTCTTGGAACGGTAGAATACCAACGCAAAAAACGGAATACGATTTGGAACTTAAACGACCAAACTACAGGCGAAACAAGAAATCATGGCTGGAAAAATTAAACCTAAAAACAGGCACAAATTGGTCACTGCTATGTTCTGCAAAGCTGCTGTGCAAAGCCTGCCTAATGCACGGGACTGAATTTGCTACCCACCTGAACCTGCAAGGAGGAAAAAATAAACAGCAAAGAACAGCAGAAAAAGAAACACTAGTGGAGGGGCTGCACTTCACGACGAACTACACCACACTGGTGTTCACCAAACTGGATCCTGGTGCCCTGAAAACTGCCTACAGCAGCTGGGCGTGCGGCCAGCTACGAGCACCCTTGGCAACCACCCCTCAAGTGAGCTTCGCTTAATGCCTAGGCATTCAGCGGTGATAGCACTGCCGCTGGGCTGCCGGACAGTTGCCCCTGCTCCACTCAGTTACGAACGACGAACAAAGTCAGTACGAACTGCAGCCCGATGCAAGAACAGATCCGAAAAATCACAGAACTCGTGAAAAACAAAACCGCAGGCTCTCAAACTTTGCACAGCGATTCACGATGGAGAAGAAAAGCTACTCCTAGGAGATCATCCCTCAATTTAAACTGTAACTCCGTAAATCAAAGAAATTCGAAGAACGAGCTTTTCCCCTAAAGTGTGAAATCTGTCCGATTCTAGATGCACAAGTGAAATTGATTCGAATCACTTGGTGAGATTGTACATCACTCGATAAAGCATCATCTAAACAAAACAAACACCAAAGAAAAATTCGAATGGAGCAAGATACGAGAGGGAGGAAGGGGTGGATGAACAGTAACTCGTGAGAACGCAAATACCTGCAAAAATCACTGAGACGAAAACTGAATCTCGGAGGACAACCGAAGGATTTGGACCTCCATTCCCACCCCAAATTTCAACAAAATACACCACGAAAATCTCAGTTCATGTGACCTCTCTCATGTGCACTAGAAAACCTAACCGAGGTGGAAGAAGAAAAATGAGAGTGGGGAGAGAGGTGAGGGGGCAAGGGGGCTACCATGCTCTATTTAACAGGGCTATTTTACATTCCCCTAAATGCCCCTGGATACATAAGAGCTAAACCAATAAGCCCAAGGGCGTAGAGGTCCAACCTAGTCTTCATGTTGATCCGACGGCCATCGCGCCTCCTCACCGGTAGCTTCGTCTCGACGCGAACTCCCCGATGCCGCCACGTGTCGTCCGTTCCACCTCGGAACCTCTGCCCGGGTTTTGAGGCCAAAACCCGTAAACCCGCCTCCGATAGTTTTGAGCCCAAACCATCAAACCGCTCCGCGAGTAGCGTACTCCATACGCATCCCCCGCCATCCGACGCGTGTCACCTCCACGGTCAACACGGTCACTCCCATGTCTTCTCACGCTTGTCGATGTCCCAAGTGTTAGCCACCGCGGCTAGCCACCCGGCCTCCGGGTCCCTCGGTCCAAGCCTCACGTCCGTCCTTCACCCCTCTGGTCCATCGGCATGGCACGTCCTCCTTGACCTTCACCTCGCCGTCGGCTACCGCCTCCGTGCTCCACACCTGCACAACACAAGCCAAAAGACATGTCGCACACAAGGCTTTCGCCAAGGTAGGATTAGTCACCACTCAACCTACTTCGTGGATCACATTGATAATTACTCATCACAAAACGAACACACAAAGGTACTTGTCAACCTTATATTCGCACTCTATCAAATGACCAAACCCAAACAAGGACATAAAGAGCACACTGATGCAGCAGCGTGCTGCTCTGTTGACGCCCCGTCAATGCTACTCCCATCGGCGTATATATGAATTTGAATATGGATTTTTTTTTGTGAAAAAACTTGAATATGGAATTTGCATAATATAAAAACTCAAAGCTCCAATACCACTTCTCTGTAGTAGTGTGTACGTATTGTATGTACGTACGTGCAACTAAGGCACATACCGTAGGCTGATGTGCTAGCTACCTGCCAGTTCAAGTTGTGCGTGGGCGGGTGCCTGTGGCCGGCTTCTGTAGTAGTTGTCCGTCAGAACCTCCACTTTGTATGCATCATGGTTTCCTTAATATTCTCGAGATACATACATACATCTCTAACACTTTGTACCTTCGGCAACTGCCACCCTCAGCCGCTAGCTAGCCATTAAGGACACTACGCAAGGAGAAGCGTCAGGCCCTGGCGTGGAAGCTCTCCAGCCTCGCCTCCTGCTATGGCTGCAGCGCCCCGATGCAGATGGCGGAGGAGGCCACACCAGGATACAATGAATGTTACAAGTGTAAGTTTTAAATGTTTCAAATATTTTAGAGACATGTTGCAATTGTTTCAAAAGGATGTTGCACATGTTGCAATGGGCTATACACGTATGTTTCGAGTGTATGTTCCGAATGTTTCATCTGTTTCAGACACATGTTGCAAATGTTTCATTTGGATGTTGTAAAATTATATTGTGATGTTGCATATATATATGGAAGTGTTTCAAGTGTTTTTATACGTATGTTGCAAGTGTTTTATTTTGATGTTTGCATATGTTTGCAATGGCTACATACGAGTTTTCCAGTTTTTCTCGTGTTTTGCATGTGTTTCAGATGTACGTTGCAAGTGTTTCGGCTGTTTCGGACGTATGTTGCAAGTATTTCATCTAGATATTGCAAAAATAGATCGGCTGGTGCACATGTTGCAATAGCATGGGCACGCGAAATGCAGGCTCGAGCAGGGGGCGTGTTGGCCTGAGCGTAGGAAATAGAAGTCAAGCACGGGCAGACGCAGCCGTCCAAACATCCGGACGCTAGCATTGCCCGCGTATGTAAAGAGAGAGATGGACCCATGACGATGTGTGGCGTGAAAAAAATGAGCCGCGCACCAACTGCATCAAGCTGTGCAGGCGCGTCACGATTGCACGCGCTCCTTACGTCCGCCCGCGCGCGCATGTCGCAGTCACTCGCAAACCTCCGCCAGCGCAGGCTTGCCGAGTAAGGGAGTCGGGCCTATAAAGAGGTCAGCTATGCGTTGAAGCAAACGTCTTAAACTCTACCGGATGATCGAAGTGAACAGTGGAGACCTTTTAAACAGCACCGCCTCTCGGTTCGAGTAGGCTTAGGCTGTGTTTAGATCCGTAAAAAGGTGTAAAAAAAGTATTGTAGCATGTTTTGGTTTTATTTGGTAAATAGTGTCCAACCGTTGACTAATTAGGTTCAAAACGTTCGTCTCGCAAAGTACAACCAAGCTGTACAATTAGTTTTTGATTTCATCTACATTTAGTACTTCATGCATGTATCGCAAATTTGATGTGACGAGAAATTTTTTTTTACATAGTGTTTTTTTTTTGGAACTGAACACAGCCTTAGGCTGCAGCAATAGTGTTCAGCTTGACGTTATATACACGATCTGTTTCCACGTAGTAAAGTAGGACTGTAGCGGCACATTTTAAGATCTCAGGCTTCAAATTTAGAAGTGTTCAAGAGTATACTCCGTACAAATTAAAATACTGACTGTATACCGACTATTATTGGCAGCATTTATAGTGCAGAACCTCCTCTTTGTATGCATCATAGTTTCCTTATTATTCTTGAGATACATACATACATATATACATACATAAATCTCTAAGGTGTGTTTAGTTCCATTGAAAAGTGCACTATATAAAAAAAAAAGATTTTCCATCACCTCAAACTTGCGATACATGCATAGAGTACTAAATGTGGATAAAATCAAAAACTAATTACACAGTTTGGTTGTACTTTGCGAGACGAACGTTTTGAGCCTAATTAGTCAACGGTTGGACAATTATTACTAAATACAAACGAAATGCTACAGTGTCGCTACAGTAACACGTACAGCGTGAACACTAAAGTACAGTGTGAGTACAGCAACACGTACATGATACAGTAACACATACATCGTGAGTACAGTAACACGTACCTGCTACAGTATTTTTTGGCACTCCAAATTTGTGAACTAAACACAGCCTAACATGAAGTGGAAAAAGAACTAAGGTCAATCCTTGCGCGATCACATCATAGTTTCCTTTATTATTCCTCCGTATACGTACAACAACACGTACAGCGTGAGTACCAGGCGTGGCCGTAGGCATCAACCGCGGAGCCGGCTGCGGCGGACGACACCACGCAGAAGCAGTGGACGTTTTGAATCCCCGGCACACAAAAGGAAACCCGCTGTAGATTAATTAATTTGCTCAGTTAAATTAGATACTGATCAGAAATCAGAATTGCTAAGGAAAACAAACATGCATGCAGTGAAACAACTCGATCATGTGTTGGTGTGGATGTGGACACACAGCAGGAGAAGACGCGTGTATATACAGGAGAAGAAAGGAGTACGTACATGCACTCCTGTCAGGGACACATACGCACGTCGAATCCAATCCGATCTACTAACTAGCAGTAGTATAGACAGAAGGGTGGTTCAATCCATATGGAGGAGGACGTGGTTCAACAATGTGTGGACATCCTGGGATGCAGGCGAGAGTGTTTCCCTCAAACATATCTTGGTCTGCCCCTCTCGGTGGCAAAGCTTCCAGCCTCAGCCTATGACCCTTACATCGCCAAAGCAGACCGGTATCTCTCTACTTGGCAAGCAAGTTTGCTAAACACAATGGGGCGTGTCGTCCTTGTCAATTCGGTCTTGGACTCTCAGCTGGTCTACCTCATGAGTTCGCTACCAATCCCTCCAGGAGTTATCAAGCAAGTTGATGCACGTCGGCGTCTGTTCATGTGGGGTGGCACACAGGGTTCTACTCATGCACAGTGTCTGGTTGCCTGGACAAATGTGTGCACAACAAAAGATCTTGGTGGCTTGGGGACCAAAGATCTAGGCGCTCAAAATATTTGCCTCCTTCTCAAGCTCATCCATCGCCTCCACTCAGCAGAATCCTCGGCCTGGGCTCATTGGGTTCGTCAGCGTGCTTCTCTGTCTAACCTACAAGGGGATCTTCATGGTCACCATTGGGAAATTCTGCGATCCCTTCTCCCGCTGTACCAAGTCATCACATCGGTTGCTATTGGAAACGGGAACAACACCTCATTCTGGTATGATGTTTGGTCTGGAGACGACTCCATGGCTGATCGTTTTCCTATCCTGTTCAGTCATTGCATCAAGAAGGATATCTCTGTGAGAGCAGCTGTTTCATCACAGCTTCATGAGTCCTTTGTCACTCGCCTGTCCCCGCAGGCCATCTGCGAGTTGGAAACTATCACAGCTATTATTCAGTCCACGATTTTGGATGAAAATGAAGACCAACGTCTCTCCCCTTTTAGTCTTGGCAATGGGAAGCTTGACACCTCTGGGGTCTACAAACTAATCAAATCCCAAGGATGCTCCAGTAATCCAGCTTCAGATTTCATTTGGGAAAGCTCGGCGCCCCCGAGAGTGAAGTTCTTTGTCTGGTTGCTCCTGCAGGGCAGGATTCAATGCCGGCACAACTTGTGCAAGAAGACCATTGTTGACTCGCCAATTTGTGAAGTTTGCAATTCTGAAGATGAAACCTCCGAGCACATCATCCTCCGATGTGGCTTCGCAGTGGCCTTCTGGGAAGCGATTGGGTTCTCATGGTCCTCTGATCAATCAATTGGCGAACTATACCAGGCCACTAGACCAAACAACATACCTGAAGATCAGTTTGGAACCTTCATTGCCTTGTGTTGCTGGCAGCTCTGGAAGCGAAGAAATGGAATTGTGTTCAGGAATGAAGCTCTAAACCTGCAACAAGTCTTAGCAGCTTGTAAAGTTGAGGCTCAACTTTGGCGCCTGAGAATACCGGTGCCTTCGAGAGCCGTAACTAATCTCTGGTGTCATGTGTTTAACAATGTAATGTAGAGCCGCAACATCATCAGCCACCCCCCCCCCCGGCCATTTTGTGGCAGAACAAATGTAACATGTACCTCTAAATTTTGAAATAAAATTCAGGTGGGGAAACAATCCCCCCCGGTGACATTTCAAAAAAAAAAAGAAGGGTGGTTGGGAGCTGGTCCTCAGTGCCTCAGTTTCTCTTTCACTTTCTTCGTTACCCACTCTCCGTCGATCTTTTCCTATCCATGAAGGAAAACACCCACAATCTGAAGGGCCGGGAGCTGGTCCAAGGACAGGCCATCTGTAGTGAATTCTCCTTTAGCCAAATCCTGCAGGCACATAAGGAAATCAAAATTTTCAAGCCTGGGCATAGTTTGAAAATTTTGAAAGCCAATGAATCTGCAATCTTGCACATGCAAAGGCATTAGGGGCAACCATGAACCTTCCCAGCACAAGACAGGACACACTTACTGGAATCTTCCCGTACATGTGGAGGAGAAAAGAGAGGAGAGAGAATAAGTTGGCTCTCATGCAAGCAACAAGCAGAACACGGAAGCCTATACAATGCTGGGCCTAAACATCAATTGAATGTGGGGAGGATGACGTAGAGCATAGATAAAAGTAATAATAAAAAAGTTTCCTATGGATAAATACTTGGCTCTTGTAACTTAACTTAGAGCTCGACACTCGGCTCCATTAGTGAGCCTGCTTGAGACGATTGATGAAGAGGCAGGTGTTTCTTCTCGGGCATCTCACTGAGCGAGGCAGCAAATGTGTGGTCCCAGTGACTCCGGTGAGTGGGGGCCGATGACTTGACTCAGATGCTGCGCGAGTCAAGGTCTCCGCGGACCACTGCAGGCAGCGGACGTTCTGGGTGGGTTCGATGGATGCCTCCGTTATTGTCCTCTACTGCTGGCGCAATATGCAGCCCGTGATATGGCTTGGGGCAGGCTGCAATGGCGGACCTCAGTGACTGAAGTGGGGACGGGGCAGCGATATAATGGTGGATTAGTCAATGGTTACGTACGTGCAGCTAAGGCTGTTCGTAGTTTGGTATCTATGTTATCTTACTATTACTAATTAAAGGTCTTAACGGAGGCACAACGTTAACTCTCACTAGACGCGCTAGGAAAAAAGAAAAATCCTAGAAATTCCCACAATAATCATCAGAAACATCTAGCCTTTGATTTGATAGACTCTAATCATCATCACCGATAATAGCCATCAGATCTATTGTAGTTCATTAAAAATTATCCACCACAGCCATTATGACAAATACATAAAGTAACCCCCTAATTTTGTATCTAAATTACATACCTCTGCCATTACAAAGATAATTAAAAAATAACCCCCTATATTTGTATGTAAATTATCCACATCTGTTGTTATAACAAATAATTCAAAATAGCCACCTAACTTTGCATCTAATTTCCTATGATAGCCATTATGAAACATAATTTAATTAATTAACCCCTAATGTCAAGTCTAAATTATCCAGCTTTGTCATTATGACAGATAATTTAATAAAATCATCTAACTTTGTATCTAAATTACCCACATCTACCTTATGAATTTTAATAATTTTATAAATTATCCACCTTTTCCATTACCAAAGATAATGCAAATTAATATTCTAAGTTTGGGTTTATCATGTCCATATATGTCATTGTGAAAGATGATATAAGGTATTATCTTTATATTTTCGATATGACAGGAGCGTGACAGAGGTTTAAGAATCCGTATGTACATTGCCATTATAAAAAATAAACAAAAAAATCTCTACAATCTACATATAACAGTAATATATATTATTACAAGCAAATAAATCAATATTCATAAAGTATGATACATATATACTTTTGAACTATAGACTTCTATAATCATGAAATAAAATAACTATAATGCTATATTGCACCATGTATATCAAATTTACATGTATACATTAGGATAACAACTTATGAAATATGTAAAAAAAGTTCACTTAACAAAACACGTAGCTGCGAACATAAGGTTGACATGAGCCCTTATGGTTCGGATTTGTGATAAGTGATTGTCAATGTGATTTGCATTTTGGGTTGAGTTTGTGAACTAACCATGGCGTTGGGTTGTATGATATGTCTCCTGGCTTGTGGTGTACAGGTGTGGAGCTCGGAGCCGGTGGTCGACGGCGAGGTGAAGGTCAAGTAGGGATGTGCTGTGTCGATGGACCGGGAGCGGTGAAGGACGAACGTGAGGCTTGGACTGAGGGACCAGTAGGCTGGGTGACCAGTCACGGTAGCTGACATATGGGGACATCGACAAACGCAAGCATACATGGGAGTCACCCGTGTTGACCGAGTCAAGACAGCGGACGTGCAAGTCGAGCGAAAACTCTGGAAGACTTGGTGGCCGGGCGGTCAATGATGGAGATGACGCGCGTCGAGTTGCAGGGGACGCGTATGGAGCACGCTACTCGCGGATGGTTTGGTGGTTTGGGCCTCAAAACCATCGGGCGGACGATTTCCGGGTTTGGACCTCAAACCCCAGGCAGAGGTTCCGAGGAGGAACAGATGGCACCTGGCGGCGTCAAATTGTTCGCGTCAAGGCGAAGCTATCTCATGAAGGACGCAGTGGCCGTCGAAAGAAGACTATGTTGGGTTGGACATAATGTCCTCAGGCTAGGTAATTTGCCCTAAAATATCTAAGGGCATTAGTGAAATTGTGTAATAGGCTGATAAATAAGATGAGGATGTCTCGACTTAGCCTCACCTCTTGAGCTTTTTATTTTACTTCTTCTAGTTTTCCCCCTTCCTAGGGTTTGTTCTTGAGGTCCACAAATTTCAAATTTGTGTAATCAAACCTAAGATTCAGTTTGGGAATGGAGGCCCAAAGCCTCCTGTTGTCCTCCGGGTTCCAAATTTGTGTTCGTGATTTTGTTCTTCACTGTGTGTGATTTTCGTTCTTACTTTCCCCTTTTTCCCGTTCTTGTTTGAGGTGTGAATTTCCCAGAGTTTGGATCAATCTCAGGCAATGATTTCTCAGGGATAGGTTCGTGCTAAGCTGAATTTGCAAATTTTAGGAACTAACGATGGAGATTGGTGTCGTTTTTCTTTCGATTTTCTGGTTGCTCCTTCTTCCTGTTCTTGACTAGCAGAGGCACTGCTTTTTCCGTTCATCCGTTCAGGCTCCTGGCCGAGCGCTTGCAAGTGGAGGCAGGCCAAGCACCGTGCGTGCTCGTCAGGAGCAGCGCTTGCCCCTGTGCGTCCATGTGTTGACCGGGATCGAGTCGAGCAGGTTCAGGTGCCGTGCATTTTCTTCTCTCCTCCGGTCCTCTTCTCTGTTCGTGCATGTGCAGACCCGTGCAGGAGCTCGGTCTCTGCACCCATTGCCGCCGGTGAGAGCTTTGTGCAGTCCCAGGCCACCAGCTGCCGCCCGTTCTCTCTCCCTCTCGCTGGATCCTCTTTTGCCCGAGCAGAGTCGGTGAAGTCGTTCCTGTCCAGTTCAGACGGCTTCGTTTTTCCATCGTTCTTTTCCGCAGTTGGCAATACCAGTGCTGGTGAGGTGGATGAACGAATTTCCTACTGTTTTTCCGGTGTAATTTCTTCGGCCCTGATTTTCCGTTTTGTGCGCAGTTTGGTCGTTCGTGCTCCGAGTTGTTTTCCGTCTGTTGAGTTAGCTTTCTACCGTTCTGAGGAATCTCTCTAGGTACTCTCGTCACCGGTTGGCTTGAGTATACTAGTTTCAGGAATTCGTTTACGTTTGGTGGTGATTTTGGGAGAGCGGCCAAATATTTTGGATCCTTCAATAGCAATAACACTTTATATTAATACTCCATGATAATAAATTGTATAAGCTGTCATTTTAAATAAGTTTATACATATTACACAAACATTATGTCATATCAATATTATTAAATTAATTTTATACACTGATATATAAATAATACTAGGCACATATAATCCTATGATGTAACAAATTCAATATGTTTAGTGTCGGGATGCAAGCAGAGTTTCAACTTATGTGAAAAATAATATTACTAAGACCTAGACTCTTTTTAATAAAAGACAATTTTTGAATAAAAGATAAAGAATACTAGAATGTTTAATTAACATGTGAAAAATTGCAGCAAATTGATTAATAGTTAAAAGATAAACTATAGATTTATGAGGACACAAAAAGGGTTGTATCAAGAGTTCATAAATCTTAAAAATATATTTCATCTAAATATATATGACACTAGAAAAAAAGGATAAATATTAGAAATTCTAACTAGAGGTTCTTATTGGAGCCTGCATGTTAATCCTCGTAAGACTTAATAGGAAACAAAAAATAGATCCTAAAAATCCCATAAAAATCAAAAACATCTTACCATCAATTAGTTATAACCTAATCACTATTGATAATAATAATAATAATAATAATAATAATAATAATAATAATAATAATAATAATAATAATAATAATAATAATAATAATAATAATAGATATTGGATATATTCTATTTTTAAAATAATTGTCCACTTCTGCTCTTATTACTCTAATTTATATTACCCAAATTTGTCACAAAGATATGATTTAAAGTAGAGCTGAAGTTGTATTTAATTACCGATGTCCTCCTGTTATGATTGACAATTTACATTACTTAATTTTCATCTCATTATTAGAAAAAGTAAATACCCTGTCAAATCTACATCTAAATATATGTGTCATGCCAACATGCGAGCAATAAAATACATATGTTATGTTTCCTCACATATAAATATTTTCTTAACAACTCAAATACCAAAGATACTAACACTCTGCTTATAAATTATATAGATTCTTACTTTAGATATATTGTATTTTAACTAACATGTTTGACATTTCCATATTTCAAAACATAGGAATATAAAGTTTACAAATAATAGTTAAAAGTTTCTAAATTCGGAGCATAAGAAAGTTTCAAATTACAAAGTTTTGAATCTGACAGGATTACATTTGTAGACAAATTTGGTCTAAGGAAAACAGGTCCAGATGCTAGATAGGAATAGCGGACCACGCATCCAGAAGCTAGCAAGAAAAACAGGGAGACACGTTGCTACCTGAATTGGAACCTGCCACGCACATTCAATAGTATGCGGAGATGCAGGTGTTTTCACTTGGAATGGAACAGTTATATCTCTTTGGCCCAGGGAAGCCCAAACAAAATGTTGTGTGTGTGTGGGGTGGGGGGGGGGGCATGCTCGGTCGAACCCCTAGGCCGACCTTGGAGCCCTAGCTTCGGAGGCGGTTCATCAACCGAAGCCAGGGGGCATCTTGGGCGTTGGATCCACCGTCTATGGGTGCAATGCATCAGGCGATCCCTAGGGGAAAGGCAGTTCGGTCGTTTCCTTGGTGGGCTCATTTGATCCCCCATTTAGTGTACGGCCTTAGGGGTGCTCTGGGTGAAAGTGATCACACAAGCATCGTGAGATAGACTAAACTCAATTGAGTATTCACTTCATGTCCATGTACAGTACATGTCGGGGGGTATTTATAAAGGTCTAAGCCTTCGTTAATCCTACTACAATGTCTAAAATACCCCTAATGCTATTACTTATTACAACCCCTTTTGTGTTTAAGGGCAAATTTGTCACTATATCTTCGATACAATAGTTCAGCTTGTTCTAAGAAAACTCCAGAAGAAGGATCATCGGTGATGAGTCTTCGTAACCTGAAGCCAAATTAATTCTCCTTTGCTTGCTTTTGCCTTCGTTTGACAGCGAAGTGGATTAGTTGTCTTCGTTCTTCTATGAAGTAACTCAGCTCATTCGCATACTTCCTGTCACGGAATATTAAGTCTTCTTCGGTTTTGCTAGGAGAAGACAATACTGAGAGGCGAGCACTTAATAAAGAAATCATTAGTCTGAGAATGATAGATTAAGCTTCAAGGATTGCATTTGTCTGAGTTCAAATCCCCAACAATAGCCCCTTGCGGGCGAAGGCCTGCTCTGAAGGCCTGAATCCCACGAAAATTTAGTACTTTGGTATTTCACTGAACTTTATGTGAACACAGTTTTTTGACGACTCAGCTCGGAAAGATTGTTTGGGCTACCACTTGCAGCCGAATTTTTGTTCCTAGCTTGTTACCTAATTGATCAACTATCTTGTGTTTACCATCACGACTGCGTTGGGGCAAGAAAGAAAGAAAACTCACCATGATCGTTCATTCAGACCCTTCTATTAAGAAATGCACATTACATGAATGAATAAAATGGGTAAAAGCTCATCGGTAGCACATAAACTACAGCAATCCGAATCACAAACCAATGAGCTCAATATCCATTGAGGGCCTGTTTAGAACAAAGGAATAGAAAACAGAGGAAAGAAAAAAAACACATGAATAGGATATAGGTGTTATGGGAAAACAGAGGAAATGAAAAACACAGGAAAATATAGATTGGGGTGTTTGGAACACAGGAATTATAGCACAGGATTCCAAAACATGAGATATGATTAAAAGATATGAACACTGATCACTTCAAAAAAAAAGAAAAGAACACTTGTTTTATTATTCAAATATTGTCATTACAATGTAAACATTTAATCAACAAATAAACATATGTGATTTCTACTTCGACAGGTACTATGTGTGTCAGGACAAAAAATATATAAATTTGATTTATAATCATTGGAAATATTTCTTTAGGATTCTATGTTTGTCAATTAATCTGCCACACGGGCATGTTTTTAATTTAAATAAAAGTACATACGAAATCCTCTAGGCTCTAGCACCTTGATGGCATTGGTCTTCTATCCCCTCACGCTCTCACTTACATGTGGGGCCTAGTATCTATGGTTATTTGACCAAAGTTCAGAACGATTCTCATCCACTCGTTTGCGTTCTCGTTTTCATCTGGTTCTCTTCCATCTCATAGTCTCTCTCTCTTGGTTCCTGCGCCGCTGCCGTCGTCGCCCCTCTGGCAGCCACTGCGCCTCGCGCGGTCATCGCCCAACACTGCCACTAGCTTGTCAGCCACCCGCGCCCCCCTCCCTCCCGCACACTAGCCTGGTGCCAGGTCGGCCATGGAAGGATGGCCATGAGCTCAAGCAAGAAGATGAGCAGTTGACCACTTTGGAAAGGTAAGAAGAGGCATAAAACATTTGATTCTACCGGCTTCATAACCTCGACATGCGAGTCTGCCTCGGGCATCCGCGAAAACTTTGGATCAGAGTGGATTTTTTTCTTTCCTGCGTTTTGTGAATGGAAGCGTTCCTTTCCAGAGGAACGGCGAGGTTGATTCCTTTGTTCCAAACGGCACATGACGTCGTCAAAATAGAGGAACTGCATTCCTTTAAAATTCCTTTGTAATTCCTACAATCCAAACAGGACTGAGAACTTGCAGGCTTTATGAAACTAACGATAATGGCCTCATCATGATTCCATTGCTGGAATGGTACATTGATATTATGATACTAATATATATATATATATATATATATATATATATATATATATATATATATATACACACACACACACACACACACACACACACTACAAGTAGGGTTTAGGGAATCAATGTCATGTGCATGCACGCTGCTTCAGCGCTAATAACGGATCTCTGCCGGGTTGGATGTAATTTAATCGCAGGGAAACCAATGTCATGTGCACTCAGGCCACTTTATAGATTATAGCGGATCTCTGGTTTGTGGGATATAATTTAACCCACCGTAGACATCACAGATTCCATCAACAAAGACAAACAACTCTGACCAACAACGATGAGGACCAGCTCTGGAATTCTTTGCTCAGTTTCTCATGCATCTTTTGGTTGAGAAAGCAAACATGCCCATGCGTGAAACAGGACATACAACTTCTTGTGAAGTCTACAAATTATCAAGAAAGGTACTGCATCCAGACACTAATGTTCTCCAGGTGCGATTTCCAAAAGAACATTTAGTTTACCTTAACACCCATCTAAACAAATCACCTATCTGTCATGGCTAGTACTCCTTCCGATCCAAATGTAAGTTGTTTTGGAATTTCTTGGTATATATATATATATATATATATATATATATATATATATATATATATATATATTAGTATGCACCTAGATTTACATTATGTTTATATACATAGTAAAACCTATGTATATCTAAGAAAAGCATGAATGAATTACAATTTAGAATGGGTGAAGTACTACAGTAGTATTGAGTGGAGACACATATATTTGGGACTTAGCAAGTACTATTTGGAGATAGAATATAAGGTGAGAGAAAGAATTGGTTATCAAGACGAGACAGTCCGGTTGCTAAACTACCACCTGCCATCAATTGTTACTTGGCGAGGAGTTGCATTGCATTGTTCTAGCAGTCTTGACAGAACGATATCTGCCCTGGTCCCTAAATACGACAAGGAGAAACGAAATAACATCAGCATATAATTTGCAGTAAAACCTACAAATTATCAAAAAGAAGTAATTGGCAGGATGGCAATAATCGTCGTACCTCTGGGTCCAGGAAAACTGAGACCGCTTGGTCTCCACCCTGACGCCTCTGCACTTCCAAAGCCGAGATGGTTGGGATGTCCGTCCGCTGTGTTTTTCAGTGCAACCACTGCTTCATCCACCTCTGCAGCCGATGCACGCCCAGAGTCAATAGACACCCGAAGTTTGCGAAGGGAGGGGAGGCATTCCGGGCCGATGTTCTCGAAGTCACCATTGCCATCCTCGGAGGCCCTCACAAAGATACCGACAGTAAGTATTTCAAGCTTTGGCATCACAGCACATGACACGCTGAAACTGTCGTTTCTTGTAATATGACCATAGGGCATAGCATCAGTTCCATTCCATATGTGAAGTGAAAAACTTGGTTCATCCAGGTTGTGCCGGAAGAACTGGAGCATCGAATACGCCATCCAAAACGTCCTCAGGTTCGGAAAGAAGCCGTCAACCTACCAAGGAGTTTCAGATCCTCTGCGTCCAAGGTAGCCAGACGCAGGCTCATGTTGGAGAGGCTGTGAAGACACGAGGGATTGATACATGACGACGGCAGCCTAGTGAACCGGATGATGCGGCTCAAACACAGGTAACAGATATGCCGTGGGAGCTCAAACCCTGTTGCTTCCCACATGTCTGTATCTGTATCTGTATCTGTAACATGTTCCGATAGGCTTAGATGCCTGATCGATCTTCTGCAGATTGCTTATTAGAGACTCCACAAAATGTCTCTGCGTGGCCTCATCTGTCATGTCAATTGTGATCTCGAGCACCCTTAGTTCTCGCAGACTGCTGAGCTCCTTCACAAAACTCTGAACGCTGGACTTATCACCACTACAGGAACGTATCCTCAGGTCCTTCAGGGACATGAGCTTCCCAATTCCATCCAGGTCGCACGAATCAGCACAGAGGCACACGAACTTTCTTAGCAGGAGAATGCTCGTCAACTGTCTGCAGAAATTTCAGATCCCCTATTTGTCTCAGAAGCTCATTAATGTTAGTACCTCTTAGCCCAAGATATCTCAAGTGAAGTAAACTCCCAAGATGCTCAAGATTGCAGTGTTCAATAAACTGGCAATTCCCTATGGCTAGCACACGAAGAAGATTAAAGCTGAAAGAAGGATCGGCAGACTATTGTCACACCTAAATGAAAGATATGACCCCACTTGTCGTATTTCCATGTGGTCAGATTGTGGTGTAGTGTGTTTTTTGAAAATATTTGGGCAAGCTAACCTATATACCTTGCTCTTCGATAATGTGATAACAGCTAATGGTACACCCCGGCATTTCTATAACTCAAGTTGTTCTAATTTAACATTTATGAAACTTTCCATACTGAAAAAGGTTTAGTTTCGCACAGAAAAATATTATACCTTAAGAAAAAGTATTTCATCTTAAATAAAAAGAATAGCGTAAAATTAGCTCCAGCTTTAGATGATAGGTGTTTTTTCCGAAATTTTATATAGATCTCATGTGAAAAAGATATGATTTATTTCATCCAAAAAAGTTTACAAAAGCCGGTTGAGGCCAGGCTTTAACTGGTAGAAGCCATGAACCAGCAGCAATGCTCTATCACTTGGTTCCAAAATAACCGGCAGCAATAGGCCACCAATCGCTGTTGGTTGTCCTATCACTACTAGCTGAAGCCACGAATCGGCAGCAATACTATGTCACTGTGAGTAAAATAACCCTGGGGCGTAGTGGGCTAGTGTCCGAAGCCACACGTGAGCTACGGGGCCTTTCTACCACCACCATGGGTGCAGCTTAGGTGGTGTAGCCGATGCCACACATGGGCCCTAGAGGGTGTCATTGTTGTTAAACCCGGTCAAGGCCTACTTTTGATTTGGAGAATAAGAAGGTTGAGTGGGTCTAAGATGAGACTCTGTCAGTGGTGAGGCTAATGACCGTGGAATGCAAGAGTTGAAATAAGACACATTTAGGGTTTGGTTTTGGGGATGGGGAAGCCGGTGCTTGTTTTATATTGGATGAGGGTATTGGGCTGTTATTAGGTCGCCCTTTAATCGAGTCGTGCTCATGCCGTCCAATGGGCCACTGGCAAGCCTCACGCTGGGCACTACGACTGTCCAACCTGAGCACTATAGGCTTTGTGCTGGGGTGTGCTTAGTGTCTGGCCAAAATTATGAACCTCTTGCTAGCCATTTAGCCCGGCCCATCTTGTCGCCTATACATGTGACCCGTGTGTTGCCACTCTAAAAGCGTCCCATTCATTTCATCCAGACCATTTTTCACGTGTATGTAGAACCCTTATCCTACAATTAAAAGAAAAAATACAGCAACCTGTGTAGCCTTTGGCCCGTTGGAATCTCTTACTCGATTTCAATAGGACAACTTGTAATTTTCAATTGCTTGGCAGCAATCTAGAGGTGCAGCTGCAGACAGATCCATGTACCAATACTAATTTTTTTATATGCTGAACAAGTTGCATGTTTGTGTAGGAAAAAATTGGCTGATTGTTTAGGACCATTACATGCTTGGTTGCAACTGTTTTATATGAGGCACAAACATATACATGTAAACTAGAGCTGTCTTCAGCGTGAGAAATTGGCTATGTTTTTTTCCATCCAGCCCATCCGTTTTCCCTTTAAAAATCTTAAAACATCAATTCAGTCCCAACATCCGTAGGGTGAGTACGCAAAATCGATCTGACGCCTAAAACTTGCCAAGAACTAGACTGTCTTTGCAAATTGCGTACGTATTAGTAATTATTGTCAATCGATCTGAGATTTTTAACTCTTTAACTGGCTCATTTATCTAGGAGGTTTCCATGTGCGTGCATGCAAGTGGGTTTAGATCCGGATGTATGTAGAACGTGCAACCTACTAGATCCATGTCAACTCCCTTTTATCTTAACAAAAGGGGAAAGAACTAGAAGAAAGGAAAAACACATGATTATTCTTGAGTTATAAAAAATAAACATATATATGGACATCTTATTTATATCATGGAATATAAAAAATATAGAAGTAGAACGTGAAAATAAAAAAATACACCAAAAAATAAAAGGAAAGAGGAAGAAGAAGAAATAAAAAAATGTTGTGAATAAACAAAATACATCATAAAACATCTCATATACAATAAATGAATATCATGCATCAAATACAGAAACTAGAAAAAACATGAAAATGATAAAAAGGAAAAATAATTGGAGCAAATTGAAAAGATGGAAAATTTTGATAAAAGAAAATCTACAGGGAAAATAAAACAAAATATAGAGGGAAAAACAGAAGAAAATAAAGGTAAACAGAAAAATATAACATCAAATAGAATAGGAAACAAAGAAAATAATTAATTTCACTAAACAAAAAGAAATAAAAGAAGGATGTAAATATTAAAATATGAAAAACACCGGGGAAAATAAAAAATAGAAGCATGGAAGAAGAAGAAAAAAGAAGCGCATCGTGCTTGATTACGGACGTTGGTGCAGCCGCGAAGCAGCCCCACAAGTCGATGTGCAGTGATCGGCGGGAGACTCCTCCCGTCCCACAAGTCGGACGGGAAGATTTCCGCTTAAACCGTCCCTTCCACTTCATCCAGACCATTGTTCACGTGTAGAATCCTTATCCTGCAATGCAATTAAAAAAATGCGGCAACTTGTGTAGCCTTGGCCCATTCGAATATCTCTTGCCAGATTTCAATAGGCGACTTGTAACATTCTCAATTGCTTGGCAGCAATCTAGAGGTGCAGCTGCAGACAGACCATTAGCTAGATCCATGTCAACTCTCCTACCTCGATCCTTTTGCTACACGGCTTGCCAGAAGAGAAACATGTGATGATTTCGTACCATCCAGATAATTTTTCACGTGTTAGAATCCTTATCCTGACATTTAAGAATACGGCCACTTGCGTAGCCTTGGCTGATTGTTTAATTCGGACCATTATATAACATGCATGGTTGCAACTGTTTTATATCATTAGATTAGACAAACATATATATATGTAAACTTGAGCTGTCTGCACCGAGGGAAATTGGCTATTTTTTTCCCATTCTGGCCTTCACTTGTACGTTTAAAATCTTAAACATCAATTCAGTCCCCACATCTCTAGGGCGAGTAAAATCAATCTGACGCCTAAAACTTGCCAAGGACGAGACTCACTTTGCAAATTGCCTAGTCCGTCCACCCTAAAATATAGTGCATTGTGACTTTCATTAATGTATTCTACGAGTGTCAATGCCTAGATTTGGCAAAGTTTATTAAAAAGGAAACCATAATTTTAGGAGAAACAACTTAATTGGTATTAAACTATGGGTACATGTGTCATTCGATGATTCCATTAAGTTGTCTTAAATTTTTTGGAATGCGCTATGTTACAGGACATGGAGAGTATTAGTTATTGATAATGCTCTCCTTGGGCCATTCGTCCTCCCAGACGCTCACGTTCTTGGGCCACAACGCAATCCCAAACGATCCCTCCTATCTGCTCGTCCAACTCTCAGGACACCACAATTTCTCAAAAGAAAACATCACTACGGACTCGGTCAAGGCACAGCTTGTAGCGCTCCACCCACACAGTTGGCAGCGACCGACCAAGGCGGAGGCCGCACGCACACTCACTATAAGAGATGTTAGGGTTTATGGCATTTAGATTTTGTCATAATATCAGCAATTTCTATCATAAATTAACATTTATGACACTGAATTGACGAAATAGCTTGCATCAAAAACCATGCGCCTTAAATCATGTTTTATGTCGTTTAGGTGTCAGTCTCACGAGTGTATGACATTGGTTTTGATGTCATAAAGATTTATGACATTAGTTTTTATGTCAAAAATGCATGCACCATGCCATGTAAATAAGTGCCACGTAAGACAAAAAAAAGTCATAAATGTGGACGTGGCACTGACATGTCTGCTTCCAAAAATCGTCACAAACTGGGCCCAATTATCAATGGTCAAACCCATTTAAACAATTATCAAATGATCAAAGCCATTTAAACAATTATCACAACTAATAGTCTCACGTTGCCTACAGAAAGCCGTTACAATTTGACATGCAGAGTATCAGCCATTGAAAGGCAACAGTATATTCGCAGATTCTATCATTTCACCAACATCTATAAATCAACAAATGTTGTCCAACTAGTCCAGACCTTCTGAGCGCTTCAACAACTCCAGCCACATCTAACCATCGTCTTACCATCCAGTCTGCATAAGAGAAACAAAAAAATTAGCTTCTACATCCCAATACATAAACCAGGAGGTTACAACGAATTGAAGGTCCAACAATTTTATTAACAGATGGTCCCAAATAGAAACTTCAAAGCAAGATAATTTCTGATCTAGTCTATTATTTACAGTGAAGAATATGTTCTCTAATCGAAGCAAGACTAACCAGCTACCAGCCTGACATGATTAAACCAACCAATTATCACACACAAATAACCAGATCATTTCATCTTATCGTCTAAATAAAAGAGCATTTCATCCTTATAAAGACTAGTCATATTCCTAGCTGTCTGCAACAAGCATCCTTAGGAAGACAGGAATCCAGCTTTTGAGAGGCTGCTACTGGACAGAGAACACAAGCAATGGCAACACTGATGAAATCTAATGTTTGAAAAAGATAACTTGTGCAATACTACTGAAAGTTGTAACTTCATTAACATATATTTACAAAGAAAAGGACAAGCATGTTTGGTTAATAATTGTTAGGAGTTACTATGAAATTAATAGAAATTAAATATTGTTTCTTTACAATGAGAAGGACAAACATGTATGGCAAATATTCACATAAGTTAACACTAGAAGCTCTATTGGATCTACTCATCTTAAAGTAGAGCTGAAGTTGCATTTAATTACCGATGTCCTCCTGTTATGATTGACAATTTACATAACTTAATTTTCATCTCATTATTAGAAAAAGTAAATACCCCGTCAAATCTACATCTAAATATGTGTCGTGCCAACATGCATGGGAAATAAAATGTATATGTTATGTTTCCTCACATATAAATATTTTCTTAACAACTCAAATACTAATGATGCTAACAAACTGTTTATAAATTATATAGATTGTTACTTTAGATATATTGTATTTTAACTAACATGTTTGACATTTCCATATTTCAAAACCTAGGAATACAAAGTTTACAAATAATAGTTAAAAGTTTCTAAATTCGGAGCATAAGAAAGTTTTAAATTACAAAGTTTTGAATCTAATAGGATTACATTTGTAGACAAATTTGGTCTAAGGAAAATAGGTCCAGATGCTAGATAGGAATAGCGGACAACACATCCAGAAGCTAGCAAGAAAAACAGGGAGACACGTTGCTACTTGAAAATGTGGTTCACGTGTGTAACGGAAATGCTACGTATAAGGCGTCCATCCATCCGGGTGCCCCTTCGTGGGCCTGCATGCTAGCCCAATAAACCTCCAATGTGTGTTCGCTCATTTTTTTATTACGGTATTCGTGTCCATCTCTTATGTTGTGCCGGCTAGATATGGAAAGGAGATGGACACGGGGACCTGCTCCACTCTGGTCCGCACATCGATGGTGACCCCATCTGCTCTTGCTCCGTCGGCCGCCCCACTGCTCTTGCACGGCCCGCTCCACCATCAACAGTCACCCGCGCTGCTCCTTCCCCTGCTTCACCGTGTTGCCCTTCTGCATCCTGCATTTGCTTCTGCTTCTGCATGGGGGTATCGCCGCGCCCATGCGTGGTGATCGCTCCATCGGCCGCGGAAGCCCTCCGACCTTGTCTCCTGCAACGGCAGTGGCACCCCAATGTAGATGGCGGAGGAGGCCGCACCAGAATACGATGAATGTTGCAAGTGTACAATACAAATGTTTCAAATATTTTAGAGGTATGTTGTAGGTATTTCATAAGGACGTTGTAAAAGTAGATAAGAATGTTGGACATGTTGCAATGGGTTATACACGTATGTTTCGAGTGTACGTTCTAAATGTTTCATCTGTTTCAGACGTATGTTGCAAGTGTTTCATTTGGATGTTGCAAAATTAGACCGGGATTTTGCATATATAGGCAAGTGTTTCAAGTATTTTCATATATATGTTGTAAGTATTTTATCTTCATGTTTGAATATGTTTACAATGGCTACACATGTGTTTTCCAGTTTTTCTGGTGTTTTGCAACTGTTTCAGACGTATGTTATAAGTGTTTCACCTGTTTCAGACGTATATTGTAAGTGTTTCATCAGGATGTTGCAAAAATTGATTGGTCTCTAAGTTTAGATGTCTCTAGAAAAATCGTCATAAACTAGTTGATTTAATAACCTTTTTGATCTAATGTCATGCCATAGTCGTCATAAACCAACATATTTCTTGTAGTGACTTGTTGTGCTCCGCCTGCCTAGCTTTTACAGCTGGGGTGGAGCTCGCCCGTGAGCAGCTCACAGCAACCCAAGCGGAGCCTACCTGTGCACGTCTCGCGCTCCGCCTGCCCAGTTCGCCGTGGCTAGGTTGGATCTTGTCTGCGTGCAGCTCGTGATGGCTGGGACGGAACTCACCCACGTACAGCTCGTAGCGGAGCTTGCCCCACGCACAGCTTGGTCTCCACGCGCACAGTGTGGAGACCCGCCGCAACCTTCTCCACCGGATCTGCCACGGCCTTCACCACCAGAGTGCCGAGCTCTACGCCGATGAACTCCACATGCCGACGAGCCTCCATTCTCCCAAGCAGCAATGAGATGTTCTGCTAAAACCGCATGTTGCAATCATTTGTTTCAAGTATGTTGTAAAGTGTTTTATATCGATTTGCAAAAGTAGACCAGGATGTTGCACATATTGCAATGGTGTTTCAAGTGTATATTTTAAATGTTTCATCTGTTTTCAGACATATGTTGCGAGTGTTTTATCTATATGTTGCTGAAGTAGATATGGATGTTACATATACATGCATGTTGCAAGCATATGTTTCAACTGTTTCAGGTGTTTCACACGTATGTTGCAAGTGTTTCATCTCAATGTTGTATATATTTAGCAATGGCTACACATGTGTTGTGTTTTCCTGGTGTTTCAGATATATGTTGCAAGTGTTTCAACTGTTTCATACGTATATTGCAGTATTCATCTAGATGTTGCAAAAGTAGATCTAGTGTTGCACATGTTACAATAGGACACACCTACCACAGCCGTCTGCTACAGCTGCTGGGTCCGTGTGCATGCGCGTCGAAGCGAAGGGGGCGCGAGCGACAGACGTGAGACACGGAGCAGGTGCAGATCGAGACGAGGCCCCCGTGAGGGCGCACGCAGGCGTGGGAACCAGAGTGGCGTGGGCCCCCATGTGAAGAAGGCGTAGGCATGTGCTGGTAGGCATAGCAGCATGCGTATGCGTGGGCGCAGTGCGAGCGTTTATCCGGACTTCTGGGTGCCAGTGAACAGATTAGTTATTGTTGATGGATCAAGATCTCCTTGCCCGGCACTTCCATTGGGGTCTCCCCACAAGTTGTCAATTTTTAAAACTCGAATGGCAGCTGCAATTCAGATGAAGAGCATCAAACTCAATAATGCCAGTAGGTCTCTTTCACATATATATGCATGCGCGCAAGTGGGTTTTAGATCTAATGTATATAGCACGTGCAGCCCGCTAGATCCATGTCAACTCCCTTATCTCGATCCTCTTGCTCCATGGCTTGCCGGACGAGAAACATGTGATCATTTTGCTCGCTACTCTTGATAGTTGACTGCAAGTGTATGTGAGGGCATGCAGCTTCCTCTGAAGCAACAACAAGCGCCGTACTTGCCACTATAAATTGGCAAGCCATCCCTGTTACCGAGCACACCACAAGCTTCAGTAGTAGCAGTGCTCACTACAATTGTTCCTCACCTCTTGATCTGTCGTGGAAGTACTAGAGAGGAGGAAGTAGCTAGCAATGGCTGCCATGCCGCTGCTACATGGAACCCTCGATGCTACCATCTTCGAGGCCAAATTCAACAACAGCAACCAAGTTAGCAAGGTGAGCTCAGTAAATCCCTGACGCCTGTACAACCATGTGTGCATACGCGCGTCCTTTGCTAGAATCACTTTGTTAGTTACTCCTACCACATCTTTATTCAGAGGCTGTAATTCCTTTATTTAGGAAAATGAATTACCGGCCACATTATTATTGCATGTTCACATCTTATTTAGAAGCTGTAATTCCTTTATTTAGGAAACCCCACCGGACACGTTTTAGCGGAAATTGTATTTTTTCCAAGTTAATATCTCATTACTATTACTATTTAGTGACACGTTGTGAAGCCTCACGATAATCCTCATGACACATGGCTGGATAATGTAAATCCTAAAAATTACGCGAAAGATCAGAAACATTGATCCTTATATTCAGTAGACTCTAACAGGCATTGGATATTTTTTACTACAATGTACTATTGATGGTAATTGGTTCCAGAACCAGAAGTATTTATATGCTGTTAAAATACCATTTTCTAGGTTAAAAAATCATTTTCTGCCATTTTTAATCTAGGCAATATTGACTCAAGGTATACTGCACCATGTATATCGCCACTCTGACCTCGCCTAGACCTGATGAACTTAGGAAGCCATGATCATGTTGATTTATCTATGTCAAACATGTGGCTCAAGCCAAAGCTCTTGTCTAGATCTATAAGACCCCGATGTCATGCCCTCTCAATCTGTGTAATTAGCCCACCGTAGATCATAGAACCGATCCACTGTGTGAGTCTACCACAAGCTTAGTTCACAAACTCCAGCCAAATCAGCATGCCACATGGCACTCCAAGTCCACAATGACCTGGTTAGCGCCGACAGTCAAGCACATTTTGCACTTAAGCCACTCTGTTCTTTGATTCAAGCCCCACCCACCCTCTTTTAAAAAAATATATACGACAAATCTAATGATATTGTAACTACATTAATAATTTAAGTTAGTCTCCTAAGTTATCCACACATGCTAATATTAAGGACAAACTAATAACTACATTAATAACTACATTAATAATTTGTATTTAGTTATACTACTTGTGTGTAGTATTCGACGGCTCTCGTTCGACAATTTTTTTTTCACATAAATGTTATTTGCTTGACCAAACTAAAAGTGATTTGCTCACCAGTCTCACAGGATGTGGTATAATAATGTATTTGCTTTGATTTCAGTTTCTCCAAGGGCTGGTGCCACAGGTCGAGGGCCGGCCCACTGGGCTGCCACAGATGTACGCAACGGTGGACCTCAACAATGCTCGCGTGGGCCGCACCCGGATCGACGACAGCAACCCAGACAACCCACGGTGGAACGAGTCCTTCCACATCTACTGCGCGCACTACAGCACCAACGTCGTCTTCTCCATCAAGGCGCGGCTGCCCATCGACGCCGTGCTCATCGGCCGCGCCTACCTCCCCGTCCAGGACCTCCTGGCTCTGACCCCGCAGGTGGCAGACATCGACAGGTGGCTGGACGTCCTGGACGAGCAGAAGAAACCACTCCCGCACGGGCCAAAGATCCACGTCCGGGCACGGTTCACCGACGTGGCCGCAGACCCCAGCTTCGGCAGCGGCGTCGGCGGCGCGCAGTACGCCGGCGTGCCGAGGACCTTCTTCAAGCAGCGCCAGGGGTGCAGGGTGACGCTGTACCAGGACGCGCACGTGCTGGACACGTTCAAGCCGGACATCCAGCTCGCCGGCGGCGACAAGTACGTGCCGCGCCGGTGCTGGGAGGACGTCTACGACGCCATCGACGGCGCGCGCCACTTCGTGTACGTCACCGGATGGTCGGTGTACGCCGAGATCACGCTGGTGCGGGACGGCAGCCGGAAGCACCCCGGCGGCGGCACCACCCTCGGCGAGCTCCTCAAGCGCAAGGCGAAAGAGGGCGTGCGGGTGCTCATGCTGGTGTGGGACGACCCCACCTCGCTCCTCAACCTTGGTCTTCTTCCGAGCCGGCTGGGCACCAATGATGCCCACACGTTCAACTACTTCAGGGGCAGTGGCGTGCACTGCGTCCCCTGCCCTCGCAAGCTCGACGACAGCGAGTACCCCATCGAGTTCCGGAAGACGGTGGCGCTCAGCCACCACCAGAAGACCGTCATCGTGGACGCGGAGGACGGCGGCCTCCGTCGCGTCGTCAGCTTCGCCGGCGGCATCGACCTCACCAACGGCCGCTACGACACGCAGTCCCACTCCCTGTTCAGGACGCTCAACACGGCGCACTCCAACGACTTCTACCAGAACAACATCGACGGCGCGTCCATCCACAAGGGCGGGCCGAGGGAGCCGTGGCACGACATCCACTGCAAGATCGAAGGCCCCGCCGCGTGGGACGTGCTCCACAACTTCGAGCAGCGGTGGAGGAAGCAGGGCGGCAAGGACGACATCCTGCACAACGTGCTCTGGCCGTGGAAGAACAAAGGTGATCTCCTCGTCGACCTGAAAGGTATGGAGAACGTGATCGCGCCGCAGTCGTCGCCGGCGGTCGCCAACGGTGACCAGGAGGCGTGGAACGTTCAGGTGTTCAGGTCCATCGATGGTAGCGCCTGCTCTGGCTTTCCCAAGACCCCGCAGGAGGCAGCTCAGTCTGGGCTTATCAGTGGCAAAAACCACGTGATTGACAGGAGCATCCAGGATGCCTACATCCACGCCATTCGCCGCGCCAAGCGCTTCATCTACATCGAGAACCAGTACTTTCTTGGCAGCTCCTTCGCGTGGAAACCCGACGGCATAAAGCCGGAGGATATCGGAGCACTGCAGCTGGTGCCCAGAGAGCTGTCACTCAAGATTGTGAGCAAGATCGAAGCCGGCGAACCCTTTGCAGTTTACATTGTTGTTCCAATGTGGCCGGAAGGCGTTCCAACGGCTTGGAACATCCAGGCTATGCTGAGTTGGCAGAGCAGGACGATGGAGATGATGTACACTGACATTTCCAAAGCGCTGAAGGCCAAGAACATTGATGCAAACCCAAAGGATTACCTCTCTTTCTTCTGCTTGGGTAACAGGGAGGTGAAGGTACCAGGTGAATATGAACCTAAACGTCATCCGACACCTGGGACCGACTACGATCGGGCCCAGAAGGCGCGGCGCTCCATGATCTATGTCCACTCCAAACTAATGATAGGTATGCCAAATCACATATATATATTCACTCCAACCCTGCTGCACCAAATTCAAAAAAAAAATTCTTTTGGTCTTCTTTCAGTTACTACAAACTATGCTATTGGATTAATCATCGTGTGGTTCAAGTTGTTATTCTTCTAACATTTAATATTGTAACATGTAATGTGCCTGTGTTTTGTTACAGTGGACGATGAATACGTCATTATTGGATCGGCCAACATCAACCAGCGGTCGATGGACGGAGCAAGGGACTCTGAAATCGCCATGGGTGCGTACCAGCCGTTCCACCTCAACACCGATGGTGATGTTTCCAGAGGACAGGTCCATGGCCTCCGGATGTCACTGTGGTACGAGCACCTTAGCGAGCTGCAGGAGGAGTTCCAGGACCCGGGTACCCTCAAGTGTGTTCGGAAGGTGAACAAGAGAGCTGACGAGTTCTGGAAGATGTACACCAGCGATAACCTGGAGGATAACCTCCATGGACACCTGCTCAGTTACCCCATTGATGTCAAGAGTGATGGCACGGTGACAGAGCGTGAAGGAGTGAATTTTTTCCCGGACACAGAGGCTCCAGTACTCGGCAGGGTACCCCTACGGGTACAGCTTGGCAGTCCATTCACAGATTATGTCTTCACTACATGAGGAGCCAAAAATTATGTCTGCACTATCCAATAAACAGTTCAGTACCGCCTTCTACATTTGCTGCGCAAATATATTCGAAGGCTGTATGAATGACGTTTCTGAGTACTACTTTCCTGTACACCAACATTCGAATAATGTGGTCATTGTTTGGATCCATTTAACTAACAACTAGTATTAATATATGTATCATCTTGTTTCAATAAATAATAAAGTGGCTCGTCAAATTGTGCACCTAAATCATTGTACTTTTCTTGTTGTTGTGGTTTCAATAGCGTAGTTTTTTTTTTTCCCCAATGAATATGCTGAGCCCGGTCGTGCAGTACCGGGAGTTAGTCCTCATCTGCAGAGCAGGAACGTGATGGCCAATGGCATGAATTGGGATTGAGGGGCACATGGGGGCCTTTGGATCCTAGAGCAAAACTCACCTTGCCTTACCCAGCAAGGATACACTGGAGAGGTCCTTGGTTGGTTGATAGGTTAGCTACCTTGGAGTCTGTGCAGGCAAGGAAAATCCTTGCTAACTCAGGTGAGCCAATTTGGCTCACCCAACCTGGCAAAGTAAGGCTTGCTCTTGCCAGGAAGACAAGGCAAAGCTAGCCTTGCGACCAAACTGACCCATAAATTTTTGGCCCGCTAGCTTAAAATTGCACACTACTCTCTACATCTCACTTGAGTTGCTATACTAATCACAGAGAAGTCAGCTTTTATGATGAGGCAATGAGCATGTTTTGCAAAAAAGGGGCTACTAGTGCTACTACCGTACACATTATGGCTGGTGGCCATTTTGACTTAAAAGAGGCGGACAACGCGTCCATCTCTAATACAAATCCTACACTTTACAGAGGCGGGCGTCCATTTAAGTCGACCACCTGTGATAATAAAATGAACAAAGGTGGATGCCGTTAGACCTTAAACCAAGCCGGCCATGCTAGGGTGACCATATCCATTAATGGATTAAAAGAGAAGGGAACATTAAAGGCACCCGTCTTTATTAATCATTTTCTAGATTCAAACAAATTCATATCCGTGTGTATATATATTGGTGGTTGTTTACTTTACCCCCTCACCTTTAAAATCAGCTATTCTACCCCCTGAACTATTAAAAATTGTCTAAATAACCCCCCTAAGGCGATTCTGCTGGTGGTTTCGTTAACATGGCATATTAAAAGGTCAACATAGCCCCCTAACATATGGAGGGATGACTATATAACCCCCTCAGCTATAAAACAAACCTGCAACATGAAGAACATTCATCATTTTGACACTATTCTAAAAGATAACATGGGTATTCTAATACTAGTGAACTCTAACATACCATTGCGGAGGAGAGTACATTCAGCTGCTTTGGCCTATTCGAAATAAGTGTCCTTGTCGAGCCATCTACCTCTACCAAAAGCTAGAAAATCAAGGATAAGAAAAATAATGCTTTCAGTTCTACTACAAACAAGCATGAAACAATTGCTAAAGCAAATTGAGCACACTACATGGAAAACCAAACTAGTGACACAAGCAAAGTGTTGGGCCATTACCACTAATACGCCATTAGTCATGTGCCTAGACGATGTCCGTCAACAATCATGTGGCCTTGGGGGTAAGAAATACATCTGGTCCATCATTTTTAAGAGGTCATATGAGTTAGTGACAGGCATAGGATGTATCTAGTCATTAGTGTTGGGCCTAAACAATGCACGTCACTTTGTACATTTCATTAGTGACCTGTCTTGATTAACGTCCATTACTCAGCCTGATGTTACTCTGAGATATAGAGTCATCCCTTGATAAGACTGGCGATTTTTTAGCAGTTTTTGACCTTGAATAGGAAACCGACCTGAGCCGATTTGCATAGTAACAAAAACTGGCCTGAGCTGTTTTGCTACTAGCCATGGGCCAAAAAAGTAAAACCAGCCTAGGCTGGTTTTGAAACCGGCTCAAGTCAGTTTTACCCAGTCTGAATCCAATTTTAGGATTCACTTAGATTTAAATTTTGCAGAGATGTGTTTCCTAGTGGGACAAGACCATACCATAATACATATAAGAAGTCCAAGGCTGATTGCAGAACCGTTTGTTTTTGCACCTTCGGCAGTTTTGATGGTGGTTATGCTAATGTGACGCCACATCACAAGAGGTAAATCGGACAAGATGAAAGTTCAGGAGATAAATCAGACTAGAAATCATTTTTAAAAAAATATGCAAATAAAATTATCCAAATAATTTTACATAAAAAATAATATAATTAAATCC
>CM039598.1:68306787-68344354 GCA_022457205.1 Saccharum spontaneum
ATGCACGAGTGAAATTGATTCGAATCACTTGGTGAGATTGTACATCACTCGATAAAGCATCATCTAAACCAAACAAATACCAAAGGAAAACTCGAATCGAGCAAGATACGAGAGGGAGAAAGGGGCGGATGAACAGTAACTCGCAAGAACGCAAATACTGTAAAAATCACTGAGACAAAAACTGAATCCCGGAGGACAACTGAAGGATTTGGGCCTCCATTCCCACACCAAATCTCAATAAAATACACCACGAAAATCCCTTACAGAATAAATGATGAACACTGATGATAATGATAATACTGATGATATTGATGCTCACTAATGATTATTGTTGCTATACATTATTCATGTTTACATGATAATGAGGTTATTTGGGCTTATGATAACTTGTTGCTACTCGATCGCTAAAAGATGACTCACTAAAAGCTAATCGCAGTAAACTAGTGTAAGCCTTTTTGAGCTTCATGAACCCCATGATATATTTGCTGAGTTCGACATGGACTCACTCTTGCTATTTCCCACACCTCATGATAGTGTCTGGAGTTTTTAGGCTTGTGATCAACCAGTCAATTTGTTCCTAAAGTGAAGTCTACACCCGGTGTTCGGAGTTGTCTTTCTGCTGTGTTGCTCTCTAAGGTATATTTTATACTATTGAGTTATGTATATTAATCATTTGTTTCTTGGTATTACACTTATCTGCGGCTATATGTGAGATTTGACTTCTTTATTTCACATATAGTGCATATCTAGTTTTGTTCTTAAAACTGGGTGTGACAGCAGCTTATCACCAACGTTTGTCAAACAAATGTGTGCAGGAGGTTATCGATACCATCAAAACCTGACTTATCGATCATGTCAAGCATATGCCAAAAGGAATCAGAAGCTTAAGACAGTGATCTCGGTATCCATTACAGAGCTCAAGTTCACCCTTAAGTGCAATAGGGAGCTGTCTCGATACTCTGACATGGGACAGCAAAGACCCATCCTGATCTTTTCATACGTTGCTTTTTTTAGTTTTAGCACAAATTCAAGTTTCTCAAGCAAGTATGCAACTCAAGGTATGAGCCGTAGCAACTAAGCATATATATGAAGCAGAAAAGGGTTCTCGACACACCTATACATGCTAGTTGCCACAAGTAGTGGTGAACATGTTTCAAGTTTCTTCAAGTGTTATTCAAGTTCACAATTGAAAAAAATATTTTTAGCTCATATCAAGAGATCAAGTGAGCCTAAGCAAAGCACATCATATATATCCATAACATCCCCAACAAGAGCATAGTATCAATCTTGCTACTATAAGGAAGAAGCTCAAGATGCAATATGATACATGATGATATGATATGCAAATATAATACAAAAGAAAAATCAAAAGCTAAACTAAAAAGAAAACCAAAGACTAATGTACAAAAACCGAAAACTTGATTCCGCTAAAAAGGGAAACAAACTCCAAGCTCCCCTCGCAAGCGAGCAAACTGGGCTTGGTTAAGGGGTTTGGTGAAGATATCTGTGAGCTGGTTGTGGGTGTCAACATGAATAAGGTCAATGTTCCCTTTCTCATAGTGGTCTCGCAAGAAGTGAAAACAAACCTCTATGTGCTTGGTTTTGGAGTGAAGAATGAGGTTTTTGGCTACACATATGGCACTGGTGCTATCACAAAACAAAGGCACTCGTCTAAACTCTAAGCCATAGTCTCGCAAAGTAGCTAGCAACCATCCAAAGCAACTGGGAACATCAAGCAGCAGTAGCAACATACTCAGCTTCTGTGGTGGATTGTGCTACAGAGGATTGCTTACGAGAGGACCAAGACACAAGTGAAGACCCAAGAAACTGACAAGTCCCAGAAGTAGACTTCCTCTCAGTACGACAGCCAGCATAATCCGCATTAGAGTAACCGCAAAGAGAAAGAGAGGAGGAAGCCGAAAACCAAAGACCAAATTCGGGTGTAGAACGAAGGTACCTCATGATCCACTTGACGGCTTGACGATGAGACGTACACGGCGAAGACTGAAAGCGCACGCACAAGCAGACCGCGAATTGGATGTCTAGTCTCATCGCCATTAGGTACAACAGGGATCCGATCATGCTTCGGTATTCCTTTTGGTCCACGACTTCTCCCTCCTTGTCTTCATCTAGGGCCGTCGTGGTCGACATGGGCGTCAAAAGAGGCTTGGCCTCGCCCATATCAAACTTCCTCAGGAGATCCTTGGTGTACTTGCCTTAGTGCACAAATGTTCCTTCACGTGTTTGCTTGATTTGCAGCCCGAGGAAGAATGTCAACTTGCCCATCCTGCTCATCTCGAATTCTCTGCTCATAGTCTCAGAAAACTTTGCAACAAGAGCGTGAGAGGAACCACCAAAAATGATATCATCCACGTAAATCTGAACCAAAAGTGTGTCAGTGCCTTGCTTGAGGAGAAACAAAGTTTTATCTACGAAACCCATCTTAAAGCCCTTAGCAAGCGAGAAGGCTTTTAAACGCTCATACCAGGCTCTTGGGGCTTGTTTCAACCCATATAAGGCTTTTGTGGAGTTTATAAACATGGTTGGGATACTTGGGATTTTCAAAGTTAGGGGGTTGTCTCACATACACCTCTTCCTCTATGTACCCATTCAAAAAGGCGCTCTTCACATCCATTTGATACAGCTTGAACCCTTTCGAAGCTGCATAAGCTAAAAGCATCCTTATAGCCTCGATACGGGCCACAGGAGGAAAGGTTTCTTCAAAGTCTACTCCCTCTTTCTAACAAGAGCCCTGAGCCACTAGTCTATCCTTGTTCCTCACCACTACCCCATCCTCACTTTGCTTGTTCTTGAAAACCCATTTTGTACCTATAGGGTGACACTCAGGTGGAGGTGGAACTAAGACCCAGACTTCATTCCTCTCAAAGTTCTGTAACTCCTCGTGCATAGCATTGACCCAATCGGGATCAAAAAGTGCGTGTCCAACATTTTGTGGTTCAAAATTAGCAACAAAAGCGGAATGAGCGAAATGTGAGATTTCATATGACCTTGAGCGTGTAACACGTTGACTGATGTCACCGATCATGGTTTGAGGCGGGTGCCGACGCTAGATGTGTCGAGGGGCTTCCCTCGAAGATGTTGCCTCCCCCTCAATAGCTGCTGGGGTCTCCTCAGGTGTAGCCAGCGTAGGCTGAGGAGGCGGCTCGTGCGGACCCCATGTAGTGGAAGAAGATGGGTCTGGCCCGTGAGCTGAAGTAGTTGTCGCAGACTCAACTGGAACAACCGAAGAAGTCAGCTCTGCATCTCCCCAATCAGTATCTTCCTCATTCTCCTCAATGAAAATGCTCTCACCAATCTCCTGATCACCTACACTTTAAAGATAGGAACAGAATAAGGCATGCTCTCATTGAAAGTGACTTCACAAGTCTCTATGACTCGGTTAGTTTCAAGATTAAGTACTCGATATGCATGAGAATGTAAAGCATAACCAAGAAAGACACCATCTAAGGATCGAGACTCAAATTTATCTAAATTACCTTATTTCAGAATGAAGCACCTGCATCCAAACACTCGAAAATGGCTCACCTTGGGTAGTCGACCGAATCGCAGCTCATAAGAAGTTTTCTTCATGAAGGCTCAAAGAAAAATGCGATTGGAAACATGACACGCGGTGTTGATCGCTTCGGCCCAATATCTCCTAGGAGTCCTATGCTCATCGAGCATCATCCTAGCCATCTCAACAAGGGTTTGATTCTTGCGCTCAACAACACCATTTTGCTGAGGGACATAGGGAGAGGAAAACTAATGCTCGAGGCCCAAAGAAGCACAAAAGGTTTCAAAATGAGTATTCTTGAATTCTGTGCCATTGTCACTGCGAATCGCTCTCATGGCATTCTTAGGGAACTCATTTTGCAACCGAAGAATCAAATCTCGAGCATGTGAAAAAGCCTCATCCTTACCCTCCATGAAAAACACCCAACAGTAGCGAGAAAAATTGTCCACGATCACTAGAACGTACCACTTCCCACCATCTGACCGAACCCGAGCTGGACCAACTGTGTCCATGTGAAGTAGCTCGTCGGGTTCCTTGGTCATGACTTGATTCACTGGTGGGTGAGAAGCGGCAACCATCTTCCCGTGACGACAAGGGTGACACACCAAATTCTTCTCAAATTTTAACTTAGGCAATCCTCGGATTAGATCAAGTGAGCTCAACCTAGCTAGTAAGTCAAAGCTCAAGTGACCAAGTCTCCTATGCCACTTCCAAAGCTCAGGGGAGGATCCGGCCACCAAACATCGAGAAGAGCCAAAGGAATGAGAAAAATCAGCTTGAAAGACACGGCCAAAAGGAACAATCTGGCAAACAAGATTTCCCTGAGAGTCAAGAACTCGAGACAAGCAGGTCTTAAAGTGCACTTCAAAGCCATCTTGAAGAAGTTGCGAAACAAAAAGCAAGTTGAAATGCAAATTCAAGACCAAAGCAACATCCTTCAAGACAAAGCTCTCGTTGACCCGAATGGTCCCACGAGAAAGCACCTTACCTTTGTTGTTGTCCCCAAATGTGATGTACTCCTTACATTGCACGGGGTTGAGGCTGGAGAACCATTTTGAACTTCCGGTCATGTGGCGCGAACAGCCGGAATCAATGAGCCATATGTTCTCCAGGCCTCCGTCCTGCATCAATAGAAGGACATGGGATGAGCAAATGGCACAACACTGGGGTTAGTAAACTGTGGAGAATACTAGTGTTGGCTCATTTGCCTTGAAAAAGTGTTAGGAAAAACACCAAACATGCCATGTCCCATTTGAGGAAAGAGGGCACCACGTAGGGGAAAACGTGGTCCGCTAGAGCTGTAGGACTGAAAGCCACTGCCACGAGGTCCAAAGTCATATTGATTATGACCTGAACCACGCCGGGCACGACCACCACGACCACCGCGTGGTCTAGCAACCTGAGGCCTAGCACCTTGAGGCATTGCACCTCTTGGCCTAGCATTACGCCACTGAACAAGCGGCACATGTACGCCATGGGGCGGACGGTACATGTTCCAGTTGTTCAACTCATACTCCCGCCGCTCATCTCTCTTCCTCCTAAAGCAAAACTCAACAAGGTGACCATCCCTATGACAATAGTCACAATGATACCTCACCTCTCTCTTGGGTGGTTGTTGGCTCACTTTCTTGTGGGTATGTATCACTCTTGGTAGCTTTCTGGCTTTAGGAAGGGAATCCTCAGAAATGTTCAGTAGAGTGTCAAGTGGGTTCCTGAGATAGTTTAGTTTGGGAACCCAAACTTGTTTCTGGGGTGGAGCTCTTGGAGGCTCTTCAAACACTCCATATTTCACAATGGGTTCGGTAGGCTTAGGTGGATTGATCTTGATCAATTTGGGAGTAGTGGAAGGTTTCTCACTTGGGCTCAAACCACTGAACTCACCAACTTTGCCATAGACATTTTCACCCTTCCCACTTAGAGCAAAGCCTACTCCCGATGTCCCAGTTCCCCATCTGAACTAGCTCATCATCATGCCCAACTATAGTGTAACACCCCTGGGTGTTAAGCATGCATTATCATTTCAAAGCATAAGCATTCAACATCATTTCATGAAGGGCATTGCATGAATTGTAACTCTTTCAAATTTAAACTTGAAAAACAAATAATTGGAACCCTAAATTTGATGGAAGTGCCAAAAGGATGGTGTACTTTTGAGTATTAGCAATTTTAAATAATCTAGGATAAATCAACTTGATTTTTGGAGCAATTCTTGAATTCAAGTTTTCCTCAAATTTTGTTTTAAAAATATTCTAAACAAATAGGTTTTTGATTATCAAATTAACTTTAAATCCCAAATTCAAAATCTATTGAGAATTTTGAAAAATGCCCTACATGAAAGTTGTTGAGAATAAAATTTTGAACAACTTTTATTTTGGGCTAAAATTCTAAAAACCTCTTTTTCATCTTCAAATTTAATTTTGAAACAAAGAAAGAAATCTGAAAATATTATTTATAAAGGAAAAATCGGTTTTCACTTGACTGGGCCGCCGCCTCGCTTCTCGGCCCACGGCCGAAGCCGGCCTAGCCCGCCTCGCGCGTCCGCCCGCGCTCAGGCCGCGGTCGCCGCGTGGAGGCCGCTCGCCGTCGCCGGCGTACGGGTGGCACGCCGTGGCCCCCACCGCCTCGCCACGCCTCCAAGTCGATCTCCAGCCCCCGCTCCTCTCCGTGCTCTCCCATTTCGCTTCTCCCCGCGCTAGCAGCGACCGCAGCAGAGCCCGCGGCCACCGCGCCATTGCCGCCGCCCTCCGAGCTCCGCCATCGCCGTTCGCCGCCCCTGCTGCTCCCGCGTCCGATTCCTTGCGGCCATTGCTCCGCCTCCCTTCGCTCTACCTCGTGCTCCCTCTAGCGGTCGCCATTGCCGAGGTGAGGAGGCCAATTTTGGCCGGCCGCTCTTCACCGCCGCTCGCCGGAGTTCGTGGCTACGGCATTCTCCCCGTTCCACCCCTCCTTTTTCCTCTCTTTCGCGGTCAACAGCTTCGCCTCCCTCCCGCGAAGCCATAGCACCTCCCTACCCGCCTTGCCGTGGCCGGAGTCGAGCTCCCGCCGACGAGCCGCACCGTCGTGGCGCCATGCGCATCGGCGAGCTCGCTCCGGTAGGCCACCCGGCCAAGACCGAGCACAGGTCGGTGCGGCTCGTTGAGCAGAGCACACTGGTGCAGCCAGCGCCGCACGTGGGCTCGCTGCCGGTAAGCTCCGGCCGGCGATGCCCCTGCTAGCCTCCCCTCCGGCTGACCAGTGGGTCCTGCTTGACCCCTGGGCCCGCCTGTCTGTCTCAGCGTTTTGGTTCGGGGTGTAACAGCGGGGTGCACGTAGCGTTAAAGGCCGGTTAGATTTTCGGTTTTAAAGAAATTGATTTTTCCAGAAAATTTGAAAAGGCTTCCAAAAATTATATTTCAAGATTTATAGCTCCAAAAATTATGAAACAAAGTTTGAAATGTTCCTCTTGAATAGATCTATAGTTTAAAAATATCTCATGTTATTTTTGTGACACTTTATAGTGCAAATTTATTTAATTGCTATATATGCTGATATCTTAGAAAAAGTGTAGTAAATAAAATAATAAAGGGAAAAATGTGATTCTTGTTGCATTAATCTTTATTAGTAATGTACTTTCTAGGAAAAATACTAGTGAAGCATGTTCTATGAGAAATTTTTGAAGTGTAGTTCAAATGCTTTTAATTGATAATATTTGTTTTTTTAGAGGGCAAAATTTGTATAGAACATGCCTATGATAAATTTTGTAGTATGTTAGTTTGCTGTTAGTAACCTAAGAAAAATGTGAAATCTGTTGTTTGATACTTTTCCTAGTATAAAATAATTTCATGTTCACTTTTAGGCTATAATTTATTTATTTTGTACAGGCAGTTTTACATATGCAATTCTCATGAAAATTTAGTCGTAGGTTAGTTAGGGTAAGAGTACTCTACTGTAATTTTTGTAGATTTTTATCTACACCAGAAATAGGTGTTGCTGTGTAACCCTAGCTAAATAAGGGATAAAAGATTATTCTTTATGAGAAATTGAGAGTAATAAAATATGTTTGGTGTATCTTTGAAGCATCAATATGCCATGCTGATGTTGTGGATGAGTTAGGTTGGTAAGATTTGGTCATTTAGGATCAATTGCTTGTGTAAGGTGTATGCTAATTAGTAGAATCACAATTTGCATGTTTTAAGGTACATGTTCTTGGATGACGTGAACTACCTTGTAGAAGATGTAGTTATATCTCAACTGCTCATTTCAAGTGCTCATCTGCATCTCATGTCATCAAAGCACTACACCACAGTCCTATGCATCATTCACATATTTACTTATGCAACTGCATCATACAGGATCGCAGGAGGAGTCGCAGGTAGCAGTACCGGAGGAGCAGGCTTGGACGGACCAGCAGGAGCCCCCGGCACAGGAGGTGCCCGAGGAGGAAGAGCGAGGCGAGGAACTGCCAGAGTGCGTCGACCACCATCCTAGCTCGTTCGAAAGAGGCAAGCCCCGGAGCATTTTTAGTGTCCTATTTTATAAAAGCTATTCTTTATTACCTGAATTATAGTTATATATTGTTGCATTAGGTTATAGGAGTTGGGTGAAACCGTTGTTGCATTATTATCCTTGTCCACGGATTTCCGTTACCTTGTTAGGTCAGGATCGAGTAAATTGCTTAGCCATGCTTAGACCGGTAGAAGTCGGGTGATTTCCTGAAACCTGGGAGTTATAGGTGGATACCGGGTTATGGTTAGCTGTAATTGTGATCATGAAAAGTAACCAAGTGTTGATGGATAAACGGAGACCGGGCGGAGTCTTATAGGGTTTTGGACTATAGTGATTCCATCTGTGTCGATTAAGGACCGATCGTTGCTCGTCCCTCTTGTCATGTTGAACGCATGCCTCACATTTAGCTGGCCGAATAAAGTACCTTTCGACCGTGAAGCTAGTGACACTTTTCGAGCCGGGATAAACTCGGGTTGGCAGACTGGTGTTGAAGGGGGTGTAACGGGGACGCGAAGAGTGAGCCCAAGGTGCGTCCTGGCAGTCGGGCGGTCCCTGGGTAGTGCGATCCATGATTGTTATCCCACGGCTTCTTGGAAAGTATCATTGGTGATCTACGCGACCTTGACGGGGGAAGCATGGTTTGTGTGAGGAATAAATCTCCAGCTGGATAGAAATTCGATTTGAATCGCCGTCGCTCCCGGTTAGTGAGCACTTGACTCGAGCTATGGCATCGTAGTAACAATAATGGAACACTGATGGTTAAGTGAGTGATGTTGGAAATGCTAAACATGATATGGTAATCTAGATGTTAATGCTGTATCAAGTGATTGTTTTAGCGATAGGTGCTTACCTAGCTTAATTAGATTATCATAAAATGATGCAAGAAGTACTTAATTTAGTTATTCATAACAACTTATGCTTTTTCGCAAATGAGTCAAGCCAGTCCACTATATAAAGCCTTGCATGCTCCTTGGTGTCATGTTATTTCTAGTTTATGACGGGTAAGTCTAGCTGAGTACATTCTCGTACTCAGGGCGTTGTTCCCATTGTTGTTGCAGATGGTCAGATGTACTATGGGTACTGCTCCAACTGTCTGTATCCGGCGATGGGTGACAACTAGGACCTTGGGCAAAGGTCGTTCTGCTTGTCTTATCTAATGCTTTTGTGGACCATGACTATCTACTGGCACTGTAATTGAACTAAGGGTGTGTGTGTGTAAAACTACTTGCTTCCGCTATTTTATGTTGAACTATGTTGTAATAACTTTTATTCCAAACTCCGATGTATTCCGCTTTTATGGTGAACTCTATGTATCGTGTGAACTGTGGCTGCTAAATCAGTACGATCTTGGTTGTATGTTGGTTGGTTTGAAATCCTTCGTGATTTCACAGAATCTCTAGTTATACGGGCTTAAGTTTGTTAAATTAACCGCCTCGGTGGAAGATTTTTCTACTTAATCTCGTATAATTACGTTGATCCGTTACATACAGCTCACTACAAGACACCCAATTCAAGATGGACCGAAGGTATATGTTGTCTTCCTCGGATCTCATCTTGTCATGCCTGCAAGACTTAAGCTCCAACACCAAGCTCTCACAACATGCACACTCAACAGTCGTGCTATCTGAACTGGCCTTCTCAAGAGCAAGGATTTTGACATTCTTCTCTGCCAGCTCAGATTGCAAGCCCGAACAAGACTTGCACGCACCCAACAAGTTAGTCCTAGCCTTCAACTCATCGTTCTCATCTAACAAGGCAGCATACTTAGATTGCAACTCAGAAAAGTTGGTCATATGAATAGCACATTCATCGCACTCAACCTCGTCAGACACACGAACACAAAGCTTCTTAGCTTCCTCAAGCTCCTTCTCTACAATTTCTAGCTTATCCTTAAACTCTTTCCTCTCACGAGCAGCACGTTTCAGTAGCTTATCTTGACTCATCAAAGTATCGGTCATGATATCAAGCTCGGCAGTAAGAGCATCGACGAAGGGTTTTACCTCGGTAGAGTCGTCGTCGTCGGGAAGCACATCCTTGTTGGGCTTCACCCCTTCATCCACGGCCATGGTGCAGTAGCCTCCGTGGATGGACTTGGCGACAAAGCAAAGCCCGGTCAACTTGTCCTCATGCCTCTTCTCGGACTTATCATCGCTCGAGGGAGAAGAAGTCCGGTCGTTGTCGAGGTCGCTGAGGGAGGCGAGGAAGGCACGCTCTTGAGCCTTGACCTTCTTGAAGTACTTCTTCTTCAGCGCCTCCTTGTTGAATCCTCCCTTCGACTTGTGCTTGGAGGTGTACTCACACTTGTCCTTGCGCTTGCTAGAGTCGTACTTGTCGAAGGAGTGCTTGTTCTTCTTGGGGCAGTGGGCGACGAAGTGGTCGGGATCTCCACAGCCGTAGCATCCTTCCTTCAGACCACCACCACGCCGGCGATTCAAGCTGTTGTTGTGAAACCATGAGAACCGGCTGATGATCAAGGCCAGCTCGTCATCCCCAAGACTCTCCATCTGCTCCTCTGTGACAGACACCAAAGAAGATAAGACAAAAGACACCTGTGAAGAGTTAGCCAAAGAACTTGAGCCGTTACCTAAGACCAAAGCCATAGTCGGTGCAGAGGGATTCTTAAGCTTGGCTTGGGTCTGGTAGTCGATATCGGTGGACTTAAGCTTGCTGAAAAGCTCATCCACGGTGAGGGTCTCATACCCTGAAGACTCAATGATGACAGTCACCTTCACATCCCATACCTTCTGATCTAGGGCATATAGAAGCTTGAGTGCCCTCTCGTGATCGTCATAAGGTAATTGTGCCTTATTTGCTCGCATCTTGTTGACGATGGTCTGAAAGCGAGAAAACATGGCATCGATGGACTCGCCATCAAGCTGGGAGAAGTTCTCGTACTCCCTCTTGTATGTCTCGTAGAGTCTAGTTTTAACCTGTACGGTCCCCTCGTGATAGCTCTGAAGTCTCACCCAGATCTCCCGAGCGGTAGTACAGTCGGAGACTCTCTCGAACTCTGAAAGCGAAAGACTCGAGAAAAGAACTGCGCGAGCTCTGCTATTAGCGTTGTGCTGATCTTTTTGATCTTGCGTGACACAAGCACGGGGTTCAAGCACAACGTAAGTAGCATCCTCGCAAATCTCCTAGACAAGCCAATCAATCCCCTGGAGATGAGCGGACATACGGATCTTCCAATAGGGATAATTTGTTCCATCGAAGAACGGTGGTTTGCCGGAACCACACTAAATATCACCTTCATGGATCACGGACCGATTAAGGTGGAATGATCATTAACCAGATCCGATACCAATTGAAGGACCGAAAACGGCGACCAGAGAGGGGTGAATGGGAGCCGTAAAATTTCTTTCAAAAATATTTGGCCGCTGTCCCGAAATCACCACCAAGCACAAGCAAGTTCCCGAACTAAGATACCCAAGCCAACTAGTGACAAGAGTACCTAAAAAAATTTCTTGGAACGGTAGAATACCAACGCAAAAAACGGAATACGATTTGGAACTTAAACGACCAAACTACAGGCGAAACAAGAAATCATGGCTGGAAAAATTAAACCTAAAAACAGGCACAAATTGGTCACTGCTATGTTCTGCAAAGCTGCTGTGCAAAGCCTGCCTAATGCACGGGACTGAATTTGCTACCCACCTGAACCTGCAAGGAGGAAAAAATAAACAGCAAAGAACAGCAGAAAAAGAAACACTAGTGGAGGGGCTGCACTTCACGACGAACTACACCACACTGGTGTTCACCAAACTGGATCCTGGTGCCCTGAAAACTGCCTACAGCAGCTGGGCGTGCGGCCAGCTACGAGCACCCTTGGCAACCACCCCTCAAGTGAGCTTCGCTTAATGCCTAGGCATTCAGCGGTGATAGCACTGCCGCTGGGCTGCCGGACAGTTGCCCCTGCTCCACTCAGTTACGAACGACGAACAAAGTCAGTACGAACTGCAGCCCGATGCAAGAACAGATCCGAAAAATCACAGAACTCGTGAAAAACAAAACCGCAGGCTCTCAAACTTTGCACAGCGATTCACGATGGAGAAGAAAAGCTACTCCTAGGAGATCATCCCTCAATTTAAACTGTAACTCCGTAAATCAAAGAAATTCGAAGAACGAGCTTTTCCCCTAAAGTGTGAAATCTGTCCGATTCTAGATGCACAAGTGAAATTGATTCGAATCACTTGGTGAGATTGTACATCACTCGATAAAGCATCATCTAAACAAAACAAACACCAAAGAAAAATTCGAATGGAGCAAGATACGAGAGGGAGGAAGGGGTGGATGAACAGTAACTCGTGAGAACGCAAATACCTGCAAAAATCACTGAGACGAAAACTGAATCTCGGAGGACAACCGAAGGATTTGGACCTCCATTCCCACCCCAAATTTCAACAAAATACACCACGAAAATCTCAGTTCATGTGACCTCTCTCATGTGCACTAGAAAACCTAACCGAGGTGGAAGAAGAAAAATGAGAGTGGGGAGAGAGGTGAGGGGGCAAGGGGGCTACCATGCTCTATTTAACAGGGCTATTTTACATTCCCCTAAATGCCCCTGGATACATAAGAGCTAAACCAATAAGCCCAAGGGCGTAGAGGTCCAACCTAGTCTTCATGTTGATCCGACGGCCATCGCGCCTCCTCACCGGTAGCTTCGTCTCGACGCGAACTCCCCGATGCCGCCACGTGTCGTCCGTTCCACCTCGGAACCTCTGCCCGGGTTTTGAGGCCAAAACCCGTAAACCCGCCTCCGATAGTTTTGAGCCCAAACCATCAAACCGCTCCGCGAGTAGCGTACTCCATACACGTCCCCCGCCATCCGACGCGTGTCACCTCCACGGTCAACACGGTCACTCCCATGTCTTCTCACGCTTGTCGATGTCCCAAGTGTCAGCCACCGCGGCTAGCCACCCGGCCTCCGGGTCCCTCGGTCCAAGCCTCACGTCCGTCCTTCACCCCTCTGGTCCATCGGCATGGCACATCCTCCTTGACCTTCACCTCGCCGTCGGCTACCGCCTCCGTGCTCCACACCTGCACAACACAAGCCAAAAGACATGTCGCACACAAGGCTTTCGCCAAGGTAGGATTAGTCACCACTCAACCTACTTCGTGGATCACATTGATAATTACTCATCACAAAACGAACACACAAAGGTACTTGTCAACCTTATATTCGCACTCTATCAAATGACCAAACCCAAACAAGGACATAAAGAGCACACTGATGCAGCAGCGTGCTGCTCTGTTGACGCCCCGTCAATGCTACTCCCATCGGCGTATATATGAATTTGAATATGGATTTTTTTTTGTGAAAAAACTTGAATATGGAATTTGCATAATATAAAAACTCAAAGCTCCAATACCACTTCTCTGTAGTAGTGTGTACGTATTGTATGTACGTACGTGCAACTAAGGCACATACCGTAGGCTGATGTGCTAGCTACCCGCCAGTTCAAGTTGTGCGTGGGCGGGTGCCTGTGGCCGGCTTCTGTAGTAGTTGTCCGTCAGAACCTCCACTTTGTATGCATCATGGTTTCCTTAATATTCTCGAGATACATACATACATCTCTAACACTTTGTACCTTCGGCAACTGCCACCCTCAGCCGCTAGCTAGCCATTAAGGACACTACGCAAGGAGAAGCGTCAGGCCCTGGCGTGGAAGCTCTCCAGCCTCGCCTCCTGCTATGGCTGCAGCGCCCCGATGCAGATGGCGGAGGAGGCCACACCAGGATACAATGAATGTTACAAGTGTAAGTTTTAAATGTTTCAAATATTTTAGAGACATGTTGCAATTGTTTCAAAAGGATGTTGCACATGTTGCAATGGGCTATACACGTATGTTTCGAGTGTATGTTCCGAATGTTTCATCTGTTTCAGACACATGTTGCAAATGTTTCATTTGGATGTTGTAAAATTATATTGTGATGTTGCATATATATATGGAAGTGTTTCAAGTGTTTTTATACGTATGTTGCAAGTGTTTTATTTTGATGTTTGCATATGTTTGCAATGGCTACATACGAGTTTTCCAGTTTTTCTCGTGTTTTGCATGTGTTTCAGATGTACGTTGCAAGTGTTTCGGCTGTTTCGGACGTATGTTGCAAGTATTTCATCTAGATATTGCAAAAATAGATCGGCTGGTGCACATGTTGCAATAGCATGGGCATGCGAAATGCAGGCTCGAGCAGGGGGCGTGTTGGCCTGAGCGTAGGAAATAGAAGTCAAGCACGGGCAGACGCAGCCGTCCAAACATCCGGACGCTAGCATTGCCCGCGTATGTAAAGAGAGAGATGGACCCATGACGATGTGTGGCGTGAAAAAAATGAGCCGCGCACCAACTGCATCAAGCTGTGCAGGCGCGTCACGATTGCACGCGCTCCTTACGTCCGCCCGCGCGCGCATGTCGCAGTCACTCGCAAACCTCCGCCAGCGCAGGCTTGCCGAGTAAGGGAGTCGGGCCTATAAAGAGGTCAGCTATGCGTTGAAGCAAACGTCTTAAACTCTACCGGATGATCGAAGTGAACAGTGGAGACCTTTTAAACAGCACCGCCTCTCGGTTCGAGTAGGCTTAGGCTGTGTTTAGATCCGTAAAAAGGTGTAAAAAAAGTATTGTAGCATGTTTTGGTTTTATTTGGTAAATAGTGTCCAACCGTTGACTAATTAGGTTCAAAACGTTCGTCTCGCAAAGTACAACCAAGCTGTACAATTAGTTTTTGATTTCATCTACATTTAGTACTTCATGCATGTATCGCAAATTTGATGTGACGAGAAATTTTTTTTTACATAGTGTTTTTTTTTTGGAACTGAACACAGCCTTAGGCTGCAGCAATAGTGTTCAGCTTGACGTTATATACACGATCTGTTTCCACGTAGTAAAGTAGGACTGTAGCGGCACATTTTAAGATCTCAGGCTTCAAATTTAGAAGTGTTCAAGAGTATACTCCGTACAAATTAAAATACTGACTGTATACCGACTATTATTGGCAGCATTTATAGTGCAGAACCTCCTCTTTGTATGCATCATAGTTTCCTTATTATTCTTGAGATACATACATACATATATACATACATAAATCTCTAAGGTGTGTTTAGTTCCATTGAAAAGTGCACTATATAAAAAAAAAGATTTTCCATCACCTCAAACTTGCGATACATGCATAGAGTACTAAATGTGGATAAAATCAAAAACTAATTACACAGTTTGGTTGTACTTTGCGAGACGAACGTTTTGAGCCTAATTAGTCAACGGTTGGACAATTATTACTAAATACAAACGAAATGCTACAGTGTCGCTACAGTAACACGTACAGCGTGAACACTAAAGTACAGTGTGAGTACAGCAACACGTACATGATACAGTAACACATACATCGTGAGTACAGTAACACGTACCTGCTACAGTATTTTTTGGCACTCCAAATTTGTGAACTAAACACAGCCTAACATGAAGTGGAAAAAGAACTAAGGTCAATCCTTGCGCGATCACATCATAGTTTCCTTTATTATTCCTCCGTATACGTACAACAACACGTACAGCGTGAGTACCAGGCGTGGCCGTAGGCATCAACCGCGGAGCCGGCTGCGGCGGACGACACCACGCAGAAGCAGTGGACGTTTTGAATCCCCGGCACACAAAAGGAAACCCGCTGTAGATTAATTAATTTGCTCAGTTAAATTAGATACTGATCAGAAATCAGAATTGCTAAGGAAAACAAACATGCATGCAGTGAAACAACTCGATCATGTGTTGGTGTGGATGTGGACACACAGCAGGAGAAGACGCGTGTATATACAGGAGAAGAAAGGAGTACGTACATGCACTCCTGTCAGGGACACATACGCACGTCGAATCCAATCCGATCTACTAACTAGCAGTAGTATAGACAGAAGGGTGGTTCAATCCATATGGAGGAGGACGTGGTTCAACAATGTGTGGACATCCTGGGATGCAGGCGAGAGTGTTTCCCTCAAACATATCTTGGTCTGCCCCTCTCGGTGGCAAAGCTTCCAGCCTCAGCCTATGACCCTTACATCGCCAAAGCAGACCGGTATCTCTCTACTTGGCAAGCAAGTTTGCTAAACACAATGGGGCGTGTCGTCCTTGTCAATTCGGTCTTGGACTCTCAGCTGGTCTACCTCATGAGTTCGCTACCAATCCCTCCAGGAGTTATCAAGCAAGTTGATGCACGTCGGCGTCTGTTCATGTGGGGTGGCACACAGGGTTCTACTCATGCACAGTGTCTGGTTGCCTGGACAAATGTGTGCACAACAAAAGATCTTGGTGGCTTGGGGACCAAAGATCTAGGCGCTCAAAATATTTGCCTCCTTCTCAAGCTCATCCATCGCCTCCACTCAGCAGAATCCTCGGCCTGGGCTCATTGGGTTCGTCAGCGTGCTTCTCTGTCTAACCTACAAGGGGATCTTCATGGTCACCATTGGGAAATTCTGCGATCCCTTCTCCCGCTGTACCAAGTCATCACATCGGTTGCTATTGGAAACGGGAACAACACCTCATTCTGGTATGATGTTTGGTCTGGAGACGACTCCATGGCTGATCGTTTTCCTATCCTGTTCAGTCATTGCATCAAGAAGGATATCTCTGTGAGAGCAGCTGTTTCATCACAGCTTCATGAGTCCTTTGTCACTCGCCTGTCCCCGCAGGCCATCTGCGAGTTGGAAACTATCACAGCTATTATTCAGTCCACGATTTTGGATGAAAATGAAGACCAACGTCTCTCCCCTTTTAGTCTTGGCAATGGGAAGCTTGACACCTCTGGGGTCTACAAACTAATCAAATCCCAAGGATGCTCCAGTAATCCAGCTTCAGATTTCATTTGGGAAAGCTCGGCGCCCCCGAGAGTGAAGTTCTTTGTCTGGTTGCTCCTGCAGGGCAGGATTCAATGCCGGCACAACTTGTGCAAGAAGACCATTGTTGACTCGCCAATTTGTGAAGTTTGCAATTCTGAAGATGAAACCTCCGAGCACATCATCCTCCGATGTGGCTTCGCAGTGGCCTTCTGGGAAGCGATTGGGTTCTCATGGTCCTCTGATCAATCAATTGGCGAACTATACCAGGCCACTAGACCAAACAACATACCTGAAGATCAGTTTGGAACCTTCATTGCCTTGTGTTGCTGGCAGCTCTGGAAGCGAAGAAATGGAATTGTGTTCAGGAATGAAGCTCTAAACCTGCAACAAGTCTTAGCAGCTTGTAAAGTTGAGGCTCAACTTTGGCGCCTGAGAATACCGGTGCCTTCGAGAGCCGTAACTAATCTCTGGTGTCATGTGTTTAACAATGTAATGTAGAGCCGCAACATCATCAGCCACCCCCCCCGGCCATTTTGTGGCAGAACAAATGTAACCTGTACCTCTAAATTTTGAAATAAAATTCAGGTGGGGAAACAATCCCCCCCGGTGACATTTCAAAAAAAAAAAGAAGGGTGGTTGGGAGCTGGTCCTCAGTGCCTCAGTTTCTCTTTCACTTTCTTCGTTACCCACTCTCCGTCGATCTTTTCCTATCCATGAAGGAAAACACCCACAATCTGAAGGGCCGGGAGCTGGTCCAAGGACAGGCCATCTGTAGTGAATTCTCCTTTAGCCAAATCCTGCAGGCACATAAGGAAATCAAAATTTTCAAGCCTGGGCATAGTTTGAAAATTTTGAAAGCCAATGAATCTGCAATCTTGCACATGCAAAGGCATTAGGGGCAACCATGAACCTTCCCAGCACAAGACAGGACACACTTACTGGAATCTTCCCGTACATGTGGAGGAGAAAAGAGAGGAGAGAGAATAAGTTGGCTCTCATGCAAGCAACAAGCAGAACACGGAAGCCTATACAATGCTGGGCCTAAACATCAATTGAATGTGGGGAGGATGACGTAGAGCATAGATAAAAGTAATAATAAAAAAGTTTCCTATGGATAAATACTTGGCTCTTGTAACTTAACTTAGAGCTCGACACTCGGCTCCATTAGTGAGCCTGCTTGAGACGATTGATGAAGAGGCAGGTGTTTCTTCTCGGGCATCTCACTGAGCGAGGCAGCAAATGTGTGGTCCCAGTGACTCCGGTGAGTGGGGGCCGATGACTTGACTCAGATGCTGCGCGAGTCAAGGTCTCCGCGGACCACTGCAGGCAGCGGACGTTCTGGGTGGGTTCGATGGATGCCTCCGTTATTGTCCTCTACTGCTGGCGCAATATGCAGCCCGTGATATGGCTTGGGGACAGGCTGCAATGGCGGACCTCAGTGACTGAAATGGGACGGGGCAGCGATATAATGGTGGATTAGTCAATGGTTACGTACGTGCAGCTAAGGCTGTTGGTAGTTTGGTACCTATGTTATCTTATTACAGGCCTCAACAGAGGCACAACATTAACTCTCACCAGACGTGCTAGGAAAAAAGATAAATTCTACGAATTACCACAATAATCATCAGAAACATTTAGCCTTTGATTTGGTAGACTCTAATCATCATCATCGATAATAGCTATTAGATCTATTATAGTTTATTAAAAAATTATCCACCACTGCCATTAGCTCAAGCCACGAACCACCACTGACATGCACCCAATGCAGCGAAGCAGCAGCCGAGCAGGCCTGGTACTTTTGTAGCCTGTTGCGGCGGTTTCAGCAGGCCGATCGTCCACTCGTCCTTTTGCGTGGGCCTTGGTTGGGCTACGCCACGGCCTCTCCAGCCTGGCCGCCGGCCCAACACCAACCGATTCTTGCTACTGCACTGTATATGTTGATTGATGGGGGTGCAGATCAGCATATGCAATCCATCACAGCGTTACTCGGTCGCTTGCTTGCTTGCTTCCATTGTATAGGCAGACCCTCAGTATGCCTCTACTAATAGCCGTTTTGAGGGCAGTCTTATCAGCAAAAACCATCTATACAAACTACCCACCATAACGGTAGAATAAATGTTAGCCTTTCTTTTCTCCTTGTCCCTTCCTCCCTCCGATATTTTCTCTGCTCTCCTTCTCTCCCAGCCTCATGATGCAGGACAGCAATAGAACGCACGCCGGAGTCGAGAAAAAAAAAACAGAGAGAATGCATGCGACGGTGCGGGCAAGTGCTCACGGCGGCCGGCGAGCGCACGCGTGACGGGCCCCACATGCGCAGAAACTGCCGGTTTCTTCCCAATGACAACATCATCGTTTCTTGCTGCCTCCTTGCGGGGGGAGACTTTGGTTCCTCCCACGGTTTCCTCTCTTTTTTTTCTTCTCTTTCCTTATTAATTGAATTGTCATGTCAGCATTGTGCTTAGGTGACATTTTATTTAATAGGGATAGAAACGACCATTAATATCCTATTGAGACTGCCCTGAGAGACATCTGTTAATCTACGATTAACAAGGGTGCCCGGCCACCCGCGTTAGAACGCCCGCCTCTTTAATAATTATCAAAAGTAGGCATTTGCCTAAAGCAGTAAAGCCCATCTGACAATTTTTAGAGATGGTACGTAAACTCGCATGTATCTGAGCCTATCTCCTGAAATCCTTTGTGTAGTAATGTACACCCTAGTAGGGTAGTCTACATGCCTAGTCCTATGCTTTTGCGAATTACACGGTACAACGTATTACATGCCTAGCTTGGGCTGGAGTGCTGTGTTGGCGACGATTCGTAGCTCGTCGGCACGCCAGCATCTTCCGTGTTGCTGTGTCAATGCGAGAAGACGTTGACGCGAGGAAGAAGGCACGCGTGACGTGGTGCGTGTCCCAGCTGGGCCATCGCGGTGAATATCTGGCCAGGAGCCATGGTGGACAGCTTCTGGAACAGCCCAGCATGTGCAGGTGCACAAGCGCAACGAAGGAATTTTGGACATACACACAGAACAGAATAGTGAGCCGAGTGGAGGTTTTAGGACCGAGGAGATAAGGGACTTTCATAGAAGAAAATTGAATTTCAAGTTTTTCAAAAAAGGAAAGAACGGAAAATATTTTGGAAGTTAAGAAAATATTTTCACTACCGGAATCCGCTTCTTTGCCGAGCGCCGGAGGCATTGCCGAGCGTTTTTTTCGGGCGCTCGGCAAAAAAGGCTTTGCCGAGAGCTAAATAAAAAACACTCGGCAAAGCCTCTGCACTCGGCAAAGAAGGCTTTGCCGAGTGTCAAATAAAAAACGCTCGGCAAAGAAGTTTCTTTGCCGAGTGCAAAAAAAACACTCGGCAAAGGCTTCTTTGCCCAGTGTCAAAGTAAAACACTCGGCAAAGCAATTTTTCAAACCACGTTTTGGTGCCCTAAACGAATTCAAATAAAAAAGTTTTCAACTACAAAGTTTCATAACTTCTCATGATCTACAAACTTTATATTGGTCATTTCATCATTCGACAAAGTAATAATTACGTTATTCACAAAATCTATACGTCTCTCGTGTAGTTTCATGAAACTACAAGAGAGATATATAAGATTTGTGAACAATGTTAGCACCACAATTTCGGATGGAAAAACTTCGTAAATAAAGTTTGTAGATCTCGAAAGGTTATGAAACATTATAGTTGACCACTTTTTAATTTGAATTCATCTTGTCATGCAAAACTACGTTTGAAATTCAAAATTTTAAAATTTTAAAATTTAAATTTTTCAAAAGACCTCGGATGGAAAAACTTCCTAAATGAAGTTTGTAGATCTCGAAAAGTTATGAAACATTGTAGTTGACCACCTTTTCATTTGAATTCATCTTATCATGCAAAACTACGTTTGAAAATCAAAATTTTAAAATTTGAATTTTTCAAAAGACCTTGGATGGAAAAACTTCCTAAATGAAGTTTGTAGATCTCAAAAAGTTATGAAACATTGTAGTTGACCACTTTTTCATTTGAATTAATCTTGTCATGCAAAACTACGTTTGAAATTCAAAATTTTAAAATTTGAATTTTTCAAAAGATCTCGGATGGAAAAACTTTCTATATGAAAATGTAGAGCTCGAAAAGTTATGAAACTTTGAAGTTGACAACCTTTTGATTTGAATTTGTTTAGGGCCTCAAGCAATCAATTTTCACTTGGTTTAGTGTAATATTTGAGTAACCGAAACGGTTACGAGTTCGAATCCCGCCGACCGCGTAGCCGCGAATTTTGCGCGAAAAATGCCGCGACTTGCATATGGTGAAAAATGCCGTTGGCCAGTGGGCCCCTCACCCGACTAAAAAAAATTTCAGGTTTTTTTCGCATTTTTTATTTCCCGGGCTTTGCCGAGTGCCCGATAAACGGTTCTCGGCAAAGAAGCCTTTGTCGATCGGATTTTCGCCGAGGGCGCTTTGCCGAGAGCTACGCTCCGCAAAGGCTTTGCCGAGGGCCTTAGAGGCTTTGCCGAGAGCCTGGGGCCCTCGGCAAAGCAGCCGGCTCCGGTAGTGTTTAGTGCCACAAATAAATCCTAGATAAGCACACAAACACACACAAACACTCATAATGCATATGGTGAATTTTCAATGCAAGGTTTTTGGAAGAACCTTTTCTAAAACGGTTTCGTATCGTAGAAAATAAACTAATCAAGTTTTGATTTGTTGTAAAATTTTTAAAGTTCAAATTTTTAGTGATTTTTAATAGAATGAAAAACACAGGGTGTTATAGTACTGGCCTCCAGGAGTAGACAATTTGGGTTGTGGCATAACTCAGATGTTGTATCACAAACTCTATGTCGTATTTGAGATTTAGACTTCCACTGTTTGAACTCTTGGCATGAGGAATCTTTCATGTTACCTTAAACTGTAGTATCACACTCTTACCTCACTGTTTTTCTGCATAGTGGGACATACATGGCGTGTCCTTTCCAGGCCAACTAGATTAACAAGGTTAAGCAGAACTTATTAATGGCCTGTTCCTCAAATGATGCAAGTCCTTAATTGAAGACATGGTAATAGAAAGAAAACTCCATTGTCAAGCGTATCTGTTAGAGATTGTATAGTGGTCTCACTTAACGGACATCAAACTTGTGATGATTTAATGGCCAAATCTAAATGAAAGATAAAATTTCAATGTAATAACCAAAGTATTATTTTCCAGCACTCAGCAGGTGACAAGGAAACACAGACAAAAAAAAAAGGATGAAACAAGAGAGTGATGACAACAATTAGCCAACGTTGCTCGGGTCCAGCTCTGTTTTATGTAGTCTGCGTAGTCAAAGAAGTTGTACTAATACAGACACAACATATGGCCACTAACTGCTTGTCTGAAGTATGCAGAAAATTTGGATATACAAACTGTCCCAAACATGTTTGGCATCAATAACAGGGGCATCATACATCTGGACATGCACGGAGCATGTATGTTTATGTTCCGAACACTTAATTAATCAAGGGGACCCAGCATCGTCACTGTTGCATCTTATCATGTCATACTTTGTCCACAATATACAGCTTACTCAAATAATTGGCCAGACATTGATTCAATCCATTGCACAAAGGACTAAATTGATACCGCTGTGAAATATGGCTACTTTTTAGAATTAGGAATTTTATTATGGTGTTTCACACAGCTAGGATTTGCAGAGGCGGCTGATAAGCCTCCTGTACCTGGTTGTCCCTACAAATAAATGTTTTGTAGGGGTGGCAAGAAACCCGAGCCGATACAAATCCGCAACATCAAGCCTCGTGTGAACCTTCCCTAGCCAGTCCACCTAAATTTACTTGTGTTTAAGGAGTACATATATTCGTTTCGATTCACTTTATTGGATTTAGAAATATTTGGAATCCTGTATGAATTCAAATGAAAAGTGTTTCAATTGCAAAGATGTAGATATCATCGAGTACTACAACTTTGATTTTCTTTGTTTCTCCATCTAATGACTTTAAAATTTTTTGAATTTTAAAATGTGAGAAATTCAAATTGAAATGTTATCAACTACAAAGATGTATAGCTTTTTCAGATCTACATCATTTGGTTTTGCTATTTCGGCATCCTAGATCATTTGAAAATTTTCAATTTCAAAATGTGAGGACTTCAAACTGAATTTTGGGACCATAAACTATTTCAAATGAAAAAGTTATCAGCCGCAATGTTTTAGATCTTCTTGAGATCTAGGGCTTTGGTTTTGGTCATTTCTATATCGGATGTTTGAAAATTTTGAAAAAAAAGGATTTTTTTTTTGAAAATGTGAGAAATGCAAACAGAATTTGTGGGATCTAACTCATTTCAAGTAAAAGAGCCAGCAACTACAAATCCATAGATCTCTTCAAGATATACAACTTTGATATAAGTTTGTCTCTGTCCGACTTCGATTCAAATGTTATCAATTTTACTATGGTGAACCTATGTTTTTAAAGATGGCTCTATATCCCGACGGCTTTACAAATCGATTTCTTGGGGTGGCTGTAGATCCAGTTGCCTCTAAAGAAAGGACTTTTCTAGAGTTGTCTTAAAATAATAACATCCTCCTCTAAAAATGGATTCAGGAGGTGGGTGGTTTCCAAAACCATTTTTAGAGACAATTTTAGATAGAACCGCTGACTCTACTAAAACCTGGAGCGTAGTAGTGTGGTCTCTGCATGTGTTTTGCACACAACCAAACCTTAATTACAGTTTCAGCCTCTGGTTTCTTAATAGAAGCTCTCAAAAAGCTAAAGCACAATGGGAAACACAAAAGTACTAATCCTCAAATAAGATAACCACCTGTGATTGGAACAAATATAGAATATATAGCTACTGTCTCCGGCATATGCAATGGCTGCTGTCTCTAGCATGCGACATCCCTACATCAAATTTAGTCCATTCCTTCTGAGGAAAGATCAAGAAACACATCCAGTTGGTGGCTAAAATAACCTGATGTACCTGGAGCCAAGTTTGAATGTGGAACACCACATTGGATAGATTACTAAACATGCCATTTTTGTTAATGCTTCCTCATCAGTAGGCAAAAGGTTGGACGGTCTTGGCATCATCGCTTTCAGATAGATTCTTGCTGGCAGACATGACATACATATAACAGCCGGCAGCAAGTGGTGGCTTATATATAATAAATGCGTACACACCCGACGATGAAACACTTGTCTGCTTGTTCAAAGAAGTTATACTATAAATTAATACAACAGATGGTCTGTGAAAAAACCTAAAATCAGGTCTCAGGAGAATGAATCTGAACTGACCTCAAGCTCTCTCCTGCTTATCTCCACCTTGGTGGTCTCCGTGGCCATAAGCTACGTCCTCTTCTGGAAGCAGAAGCGGCCGACGAGGCGCAGAGCGCCGCTGTCACCAGGCCCGAGGGCAACCTGCTGCAGCCGGGCGGGAAGAAGCACCACCAGACGCTGCACGAGATGTCCAAGGTGTATGGCCCGCTGCTGCACCTGCGGTTTGGCAGCTCCGACGTTGTGGTGGCCGGGTCGGCGGCCGTGGCCGAGCACTTCCTCCGCACCCACGATGCCAACTTCAGCTCCCGCCCGCCCAACTCCGGCGGCGAGGACATGGCGTACAACTACCAGGACATGGTGTTCGCGCCCTACAGCCCGCTGTGGCATGCCAAGCAGAAGGTGTGCGCCATGAACCTCTTATGCCCAAGCGCGCTCGACCGCTTCCGCGCTGTGCAGAAGTGTGAGGCCGCACTCATGGTGCGGCGTCACCGGTGGCGGTCGATGAGACCGTGAACGTCTGCACAACGAACGCGCTGTCCCTGCCTCCCTGGCAGCCGTGGGGCGGCGGGTGTTCGCCGCCACTGGTGACGACGAGGGCACAAGGGTGTACAAGGAGATTGTGCTCGAGGTCATGCAGGTGGGCGGGGTGCTCAACGTTGGGGACTTCGTGCCGGTGCTCCAGTGGCTGGATCCGCAGGGCGTGGTGGCCAAGATGAAGAAGCTGCACCGCAGGTTCGACGACATGATGAACAGGATCATTGCTGACAAGAAGGCTGCTGGTGTTAGCACGGCCAGTGAGGAAAGCAAGGAGAAGGACCTGCTGAGCGTATTGCTGGCGATGTTGCAGGACGACGCGCGGGCCTTCACCGGCGGCGAGGTGGATAGGATCACCGAAACTGACGCCAAGACACTTATCTTGGTACGTCGTTCTCGTTTTGCCACGCACACAGGCTAACAAAAACTAAAGGAAAATTTGAATATCTGTCACAGCTATCTGAACCAGAGTATATAGAAAAAAGACATTCCAAATTTGCAACAAAAACGGGCCTTGACGTCTAGGGAATAATGATATATTGTGACGAAATGATTTACACACAAAATAAAAGGACAAACATAAGTTACACAAAAATATGTACAAAACTTCCCTGGCAACATTGTCTTCCATAGGCCATTGCCTATGCACACAGCACACCATAGGTAATGACTACCTACCTTTTTATTTTTATTTTTATAACATCCTGATGTCAACATTATCTTCCCTCTGCCAGTCTAATACCCTAATGTATGCACATTCTAGGTAATGACTACCTATCGTTCTTTTTATTTTGATCTGCCTGTTGACAGCATGATCAGTTTCTTTTAGATGCATTTGTTGTGGTAGAGGAACCGATGGTGCGCTGTGCTAGAGGAACCGATGGTGCAATAATTTTTGTGCATGTGGTTGGTGCGCAAGAAGGAAAAGTGGGTCCAAAGAAAAATGGTCATGTTTCTTAAGGAGTTGCTAGGAAAAATAAGCTAATGGGGATCTCCTAATAATTAAAGGAGCTTCATTCGTGTGTATATGTGTGTGTATATATATACCTGCTGCCCTGGTGGGTGCCAGGAGGGTGCAGGACATCACCGTGAGAAGGATGCAAATGGCAGCAGCCCTCATCGTATCAACACTCGCAAGTACTATTCTTGTGTTTCGGGACGCAAATGGCCTGATGCTTGTGCTCGATTGTATAGAGGGAAATTGGTAGTGTAAAAATGACACATTACTTAATGCTGGCATATCTCAAAGCCAGGATATATATGGTATGATAGCTCCTACTATACACCAAAATAGTAAACGTGTGTGTATCCAACTCACCAGGGAGATATATAAAGGATATATATAATTTTATATTAAAATACATGGAGAAGATATTAGCAAACCGGGGGTGTAAATCGGCCTGGGCCATTTTCTGCCGGCGGTGCTGGAATACAGCAAAAACTGCCCTGGGCCTGTTTGTCAAAACCGCCCTAGGCTGTTTGTTTTTTTGGGTTTTGCAGATATATGCTCCAAAGAGTACAGGCATGGCCAGACGTTGACCTGGTCTGGTTGTAGATGCAGCGAAGGACGCTCTGGGCTTGTTGTAGATGCTTGCAGATGTTTTCAATCACGTGCCAATAATATTTGTAGCAGTTGTAGATGTGCATAACTAAAAAAGATGCTATGGGAAAAATGCATGCATTCCGCGAACAATTCATGACCAGGGGCGGAGGACTCAGTAGGACAAGGTGACTCGGCTGCGAATCCCCACTTCAAATCGTCCCCTGCTGCCTGCTGTCTGCCATGGATGAGATCGTAAGGAGTCTGAAGATAAACGCAGCGCTGAGCCGCTGAGGACGAAGATAACTCAACGAACCGTTATTTGGGCCTCGTGGACTGCGACTCTAGGCTAGCCCGCGTATGACCATATAGGCTGGCCCGCATCAGAAGTATTGCCTGCAGTCTGTTCGTTATTACTATTTTCCCCATAAACCAGGCCAATCGTTAATTCGCCGATGTTGTATGGGCGGCGAACAATTAAGCAAACTGTTAACCCCTGTAGCCCTGCTCATGTAATCTTCTGCTTGTCCACTCTGATTCGCGTTGCTGATCATCGATGTCGTGATGCAACGTAACTGAGGCTAGGGCTGCACGTCGGCAGTTAAGCACGACAAGCAGTGTGCAGACAAGTCTGAGGCAACAACGGAGACAAGCAGTATGCAGACAAGTCTGATGCAACGACGGAGGCTGAGCAGGCGAGCAAAATCGTTCGACTCGTTCACAGTAAGGCCCAATGGCCAAAACACTTGTGTCTATTCATTGGTTGTTTGCTTCATCACTTCGTTCACTTATTTGTTTAATTTGTGGATATTTACTCAATTGGATTAGTAGATTTGTGGCTCCTTTTCTTAACACAAAAGATTTGTGGCCCTTTCACTTTCAATTTCGCCATACCTCAATATTTTTTCGTCCTCCACCACTGCTCATGACATGATCGGACAAACGGCAGAAAAAGATGCATTTTGTCAGTGATACTGCTCGCAACACGTAGCACGTGGGAAGATGAAATTGAAGTGCGGGAAGCTGGAAGCCAGTAATGGGTGGGTGGCAAAAAGAAGGCCTAGGTTCTGGAAGGCCAACGCCAGTGTGTTTGGGCCGGAGTGGTTTAATATCGTGCGCAAGTAGTGCGTCTCCGCGTGCGAGTGGCTTCTTAAGGCAACAGTGCCGTGTATGGAGGCTAAACTGTATGAATCAAACGATATCCCTCTCTACCACTGAAACAGACCTCCTCCGGCAATTCTCTGTTCCCCTGTTTGCTTCCCCTTCCTTGTTTCAATTCCAGTTCTCCGTATTGGAGGATTAACTCAACTCAGTTTTCATTAATCATAAGTGGGTTTATATAGGGATTACAATGGGACACAAAGAGATAGAAAAACTGAAAATAAAGAGACTACAACTCTTAATCTTCTAACACCCCCGTAGTCGGGAGTGGAGAGACATTCAAACTAGAGCAAAATTATGTAAAAATGGAGGTAGGAAGACCCTTAATGAATACATTTGCATATTGGGAGGTGGATGGCACATGAAGGATGCGTATTTCCCCTATAGCAACTTTGTCCTGGACCAAATGTAAATCAATCTCGACATGTTTGGTGCGCTAATGTTGCACCGGATACGCTGACATTATCACAAAAGATCACAAAGGAACGCCGAGGACAGAATGGGGCTCCTGAAGTAATTGTTGAAGCCACAAAATTTCAGCTACACAGCATTAGCAACGACTCTATATTCGGCATCGGCACTGCAACGAGAAATGTGTGCTAGTGCTTTGAAGACCAAGACACCAAATTGTCGCCCAAAAAAACTGCATAGCCTGATGTGGAACGGTGAGTATCCGGAGAACCGGCCTAGTCAGCATCTGAGTATGCAACAAGGTCACAAGTAGATGAGCAAAGTAACTGTAGACCATAGTGCAAGGTTCCCTTGATGTAGCGGAGAACACACTTAATCAAGGCCAGATGTGGCTCACTGGGATCATGCATATATAGACATATCTGCTGCACATCATAGGAAATGTCTAGGCGATTAAAAATGAGGTACTGTATGGCACCGGCAAGAGCCTAGTAATCAGTGGCGTCGGCAGCAGGAGGTCCATCAGCGCCCTACCAGAGCTTCAGCTTGACGCGACTTTATTCACCCCGCGCCACAACTTTGAGCCCCATGACTTAATCCATGCGCACAACTCTAGCTTCGCGCCCTTGCTCCGCCTGACACAATTTGCACGCCTAGATGAAGGGCAATTCTTGGAGAGCCACCCACCCAGACAGAGGAGCAGGCCGAAGCCACCTTTTTGGCTCCATCTGATGATTTCAGCTTTAGAGAGCACGATTCTCAGAAGGAGTGGATCGGAGTGAAGAGGACGCTCCATACCTCATTTGGTAGGTGAAGCTATGAACTGTTGATGGAGTGGCTCTCAGAGCACTACCAAACCGGGCCTTAATTAGTTTATGTCAAAGTTTCCTCACGGTTGCACTGCATATTTTCTCTAACGACCCAACACTATGCCAAATTTAGGCATTTGACACTAAATGATCCCAATAAAAAGTTATTAACTACAAAGTTGTAGATCTCATTGAGTACTACAACTTTAGTGTTTATTTTGTCTCCATTCAATAGTGTTAACCATCTTAAATCCAATCTGAGAACTTATATTATATATTTGGACTTATAAATCATACCAAATTAAAAAACTGTTAATTACAAAGTTTTGATCCCTTTGAACTCCACAATTTTGATATAAAACTTATCTTGATCTGACCTCATATCAAAATTAGGAATATTTTTTGACCAAAACTGACTATTCAAGCCACGATAGATGGCTACAACCAACATTGTCGTAGATAACATAAAGCATACATCATAGTAACATTCATGGAGAGAACAAGAGGTTGACCCTGACAACGAACTGACATCATTTGTGGTAGAAGCTGGGCTCCACCTGGACTCCCACGCGCGTGCGCACTGTGGCCACCCATTTGTCACAAGCTTCAAAATATACAACCACATCAATGCCTTGAGCTTGGCCCTGACTCCAATCGAATGGTGGATCCACTACAGGGTACCGACTGACATGTTTTGGGAGATTCGCGCTATAACAACGGACAAAACTTAAAACGGAGTACTCAGTTAAACTCTGTCACGTAATAGACTAGAAGAGCATAATAAATTACATCATCTCTACGGGAGCTCCAATTCTATGTGCGTCCAAATTAAGTGGGGCGGATGCTAATGGTACATCCTCATTGGGCATAATACAGAAACCAGAGGAGGAGGTAAATAATGAGAAAAGTTAGATGTTGGAAATTGGAATAATAAGGAAGCAAATGTGGAAGAAACAAAAATAAAATGCAAGTGACAGAAGCGGTAAAGAATGTGGCCTTTGTGTTGCACTGGGCAAGTGGTCACTGTCCTTAGTGTTTAAAGAGTTGCAGCCTAGGATTCAGTTGCTAGTTGCAACCAGCTCACTAGGCCTGCTGTGGAGCACCGGCCTTCAGGGCTAAGGCTTGGGTGGTGCAGGCATTTCACAGGCCGGTGGGAAGGCCCAACAACCTGCCGGAAGCTGTGGCTGGGGCAGGACCAGCGTACATCACAGAAACAGTGAACGAGGTAATTGGGATATGGACCCCTGAACGAACTCGATCAGGAAACCCTGTGCCCCCTGTTCATCTGTTTACCTGAACCCCTGTATCTGTTTTTGTTCTTTCAATAAATCACCTGTAGGGGTACGCCCCTCCTGTTTAACGTCCAAAAAAAAAACTTGGTCAGCAAATCTAACACTAAGCGATGTGTCTATCTCAAGAGGCTAGTGCTAGACATACCGACGGAATCAATACAGGCCATGTTTAGTTCCTTCAAACTTCCAAAGATTTTACAAGATTTCTTGTCACACCGAATCTTTGGACACATGTATGGAGTATTAAATATAAGTAAAAAAATAACTAATTACACAGTTTGATTGTAAATCACGAGATGAATCTTTCGAACCTAATTAGCCCATGATTAGACACTAATTACACTATACATCAAAAAATTTTATAGGTGCAACTAAACACAACCACATTATCGAACCTAAAGGAGTACTCGGTTAAACTTGTCTGTTACATAACCGACCAAAAGAGAGCACCATGATGACATTATCTTACGAGCTCCAATCGGTGTAGAAAATGAGGAGGATGCTAATGATTCTTCCTCGTCCTCATTAGACATTACACACAGATCTGAGGGCAAAAAAAATTACATAATCCAAATAATAATGGAAGCAAATGTACAAGAAATAAAAAGAAAATGTGAGTGACAAAAGCGGTAAAGAATGCGGCTCATGTGTTGCACAGCTTGCTTGATCACAACGCGTGGCTGCTTCTTGTACACGAGCGCAGGTAATGGATGTTTTCATCCACATCCCAATATAATGTGTGTAGCCGTTGTTCTCGTGCACAGCAAAACAAGACCGCTGAAGAATATATAATTTGCACCAATTAGAAACTATACGAAGAAACAAGTCACGAGTGGACTAACAACAGTAGAAGATGCATTCAGTAGAAGAGAGGAGGAGTACGTACATGCATTCAGGTAGGGACCACACGTTGAATCCAATCCAATCAAATATAATAATAATACACGGAAGGGTGGTTGGGGTGGGCATCCGCCTCTTGCCTCAGCTTCTCTTTCACTTTCGGTACCAACTCTTCATCGATCTTTTCATTTCCTCCACCATAAATACCGACATCCATATTTCGAAGGGACGGGAGGTGGTCCAAGGCCAGGTCATCGGTAGTGAATTCACCTTGGAAGAAATCCTGCGGGCGGAGAGTGAAACGAAAATGTTCAAGCCTGGGCATAGCTCCTCGTGGGAACATAGACGGCACTGTTTGAAAACCAGAGAATCTGCAGTCTCTTGCACATGGGAAGGCATCAGGGGCAACCATGAACCTTCCCAGCGCTTGTATGTTGTCACCATACACATACACTTCCAGAAAACGAAGAGCCTGCAGCATCCCGAGGACTTGGATGTCCTCCCTTCGCACCTGAGCCACCGCTATGTCAAGAAAAGAGAGGAGCAGAAGCGATTCAGGATTAATCCACGTAGGCAACAAAGTGGTTTTACGAATACGAAGATATGACAGGTTGCCTAGAGACTCCACTGAGCCATCAAGATTCACTACCACGACATCTGAGAGTACTACTAGCCGTTGGATCTTATGCAGTTTTCCTAGGGACTCGACCAGAGCTTTGCAAATGCTTTCACTTTCATGACATCCACATTCCTCGTCTATTTTTAGCTTCACCGTGAGGATTCTTAGTTGGGTCAAATGGCCTAGCTCTTCTGCAATGTGCGCAGAATCAACAATCGCACACCATAGCTCTTCTAAGGATGTTAGATTCCTCAATCCATTTGGTAGACAGATACTCCAATGAAGAAACAGACACAATAGTCGTCTTAGCCCAACAATACTCGATGGCAATTCTATTATCTTAGTTCCAAATATGTCTAGTGTCTGCAAAAACTGTAGCTTCCCTATCTCTAATGGGAGTTCACCGGCATATCCAGTTTCTTGTAGCCGTAGATACCTCAGGTGAAATAAGTTTCCAACAAAACTCAAATTTGGATGGTCCTTAAGATTGCAACCTTCTAGATCCAATACACGAAGAAGAGGATAACATGAAAAGGATGGCAGTGAATTAATTATATCACCATTGAAGATAGCAAGTGACCTTAGTTTCGGCATCTCCATTGTAGGCCCAGTAGTATTTTGTAGAGATAACCTGTGAACCTTGCTTCCCCAAGAAGGTGTGTTTTGCTTTGCATCACCAAGTATTGTTGCAACAAAACTTTCTTCTCTTGATATGGAACAAATGAGGTCCAGGACCATATCATGCACACGACAAGTAGCCAATATTTCATCATCATCAGCTAATTGGATTAGGTTTCTATTTATAAGCTCATAAAAGTAACTCCGTCCCAGCTCAAATAAGCTTTGCCCCCCTTCTCTGGGTGCAACAAAATCTTCAGCTATCCACCTCCATATCAGCCGTCCACTCTCAATCTCATAGTCCTCTGGAAATATACTTAAGTATAATAAGCAGGTCTTCAGATGAGCTGGTAGATCATAATAGCTAATAGATAATATCTTTCTCATATTTTCCATATCAGGATTGCTTCCAAGTCCCGAACCAATAGACTCGCAAAACTCATACCACTCTTTAATATTTCCGAACTTATTTGCCAACAAACTTGATGTGGTAATGATAGCTAATGGCACACCACCACATTTCTTAATTATTTCTTCAGATATTTCCACAAATTTTTTAGGACATTTTTGTTCCAAGCCAAATACTCTCCCATAGAATAATTCTTTAGAACTCTCATAGGGAAGGGGTTCCATGTTATAAGAACAACCAACTTTCATGGCAACATCATGCTTTCGGGTAGTTATGACTATTTTGCTTCCCAAGTTATTGTCACACAGAGCATATCTTATTATGTTCCATGATGGTACATCCCATATGTCATCTATAACAATGAAGTACCTACATGCGTGGAGATGAAGGAGTCATATAGTTACATGAAAAATACATAATAACTCATTCAAGATGACACAAACAGTTAAATAGAGGAAAAACATTGGAAAATGCTATACGCGGAGGGCTTTGTTGTGGTATATCCAAATAATCGTGGACTGTTGATCTTGATGGTTATTAGCACATATTACTTCTTAGGAGGTAATTTGAGAAATATGTATTTGTATCTATTTTTAGTTTGAGAAATTGGAAAAACAAGGAAAATATCTCAAACAATCTAAACAAATTTGGCGTGCATGCAATGCATGCTGCATGGATATGTGCCCATATTCCCAAACGTCTAGTATGTAAGGTTTTTAGGTTATGGATTATTTCTATGCGTCATAATTTATATCCCAAAGTGTGTTACGTGAACTTGAATTATTATTTTTTGAAATTTGACCTATTCATAAGATTGTAGGTCTCACATGAATTGTAATATTTTATATTGGAATACAACATACACATTTGTGTAACATGCATCCATAATTAAGTTGTTAGTCTTTATTAATCTAACATAATTAATCAAAGTAATATTCTTTTACATGTGATATCTAAGGCTTAACTGTTATCTTGTGTATGTATGCTTCATGTGTGAAGATAGGGACATTCATGGTGTAAGGTGACCAATCATTGTAATTTTCTTAACGTGTAACATCTAGTGTCTAATGTGACCAATTTTTTTTAAGAATGTGTAATAGATTCAGTGTAGAATATATCCATATATGTGTATTGAACGTTGGACTCTAAAATCAATATCAATTGTTTGCTATCGTTTTTTTAAAAAAATACTCAGATATGTTTCCTTACTAGTCAATGGTTAGAATAAGGAAGGATGCCCAGGCAGATAAAGAAGGATGTCCGATGAGATTGGTAGCCTTGTTCTTTTTTTCTTTTTAAACGATTTAGTTATTTGTTAATTAATTACTTAATTTTTGTCTAGATTTTAAAAATGAAGGGCTGAGATTTGTTTGCCATCTTACCTCTTATGAGGTAAAGAAGGTACCGTAGCGAGACCCATCCGGGGATTAGATAATAAGAACAAAAAGAAATAAAAACTCAAATATTTAATTTGTAATAGATTGAATGTGCAGGTTATAGATTTTCTCAAATGATTGTTTAAATTGCAAACAATAATTAAAAATTCTCTGAGTAAGATTATGACTACCTCTTATCCTTGAGGAATTCCCGAAGTTCATCGATTAGCTGCCTTTCATCCAATATGGTTAAATTGAATTCCTTTGTATAATACGACTTGTCGAGACCAATGAGAATATCCTTTAACACTTTCTTCAGTTCTGGATTCATGCCGACAGGAACAAAAGCTTTGAAACAGATATCATCTGTCAGATTGTCATACACAGCTTTAGCAAGAGTGGTCTTGCCTAACCCTCCAAACCCAACAATAGAGACTATCTTCGTCTCCATATCTTCCCCTACTGATGTCAGCATTTTTATGACCTTATCCCTTGGCTCTTCGATGCCAACAAGCTGTGAGATTTTTGTGTAGAGAGCCGAGAGGCGTGGATCAATACTTGTTGTGGCAGCAGGCTTGGCTACAAGATCATCGACCCTGTACCTGGCATGCCGCTCGGTCACCTCCTGAAGTTGCTTCCTGATGTCTTCGATGGCACAAGAAATATCTCGGCGAGCCTTGCCCTTGCTGAACAGGTCTCCCATCTTCTTCATGGCACGCTTGAGCTTGCTTGGATCAGCCTCCTTTTGGCCGTCCACACGCACGAGGAAGGTGTCGAGTATATCTTCCATGTCGTAGGACGCCTCCCTGACCTCGCGAGCCCAGACCTTGACCTGCTCGTCGAGTTGATCCCATGGCACTGCCCCCACCTTGCGGAGGGCGGCATGCATGCTCTCGAGCTCCCGGGTGAGGGAATGGACATCCTCCCTGACGCCCTTCTGCAGCTTGTACTCCTCCTTGAGCAGCTCCAGCAGCTTGGAGGGGAGCATGCCCAAGGCACCCGTTACCAGGTCCATACTCACGGCCACTCAAGATTAGTCAATCACTATGCAACTAATCTTCATGGCTGCAGGTGGTTGTATGTTTCCTCAGTGAATGGCAGCATGAATCAAACTGAAACAAGGAAAAGAAATTTCAAGTTAGAGCGATTTGTAAGGAAAGATTTGAGGTCATCAAACGTTTATAGCTCGATAACAAAGACATATAAACCTCAATTTTTTTTTCAGAAAGCTAGGTAAATTGTTACTATTTGAGCTCAAAGGAAAATCTAGGCCAGTATATATTTTCGAAATGGAAAATGCTTCGACTCACCGTGGAAACCATAGGAGCAGCTGCAGAGGAGTTGCATGGAGGGGCGCCCAAAGATGCAGAGGACGGCCAGCGTGTTAGGAAGTTAGGCAGACGGTTCACGAAGTGCCAGGATAAGAGCGACCTGTATAAGAAATGTGAAAGGTAGGACAGTAGTCAGGCAAAGAGAGAAAATGCAAAAGTCGACAGCGCTACTTAAATATATAAGAATGTGAAAGGTAGGAGACTGGCCAGGCAGCAACATCGATAAACCGAAAGTGGTATCGAATTAATTAGATGTGGCCGCTGCCGAACTTATATACTATATATATCCTGCCGGCCACTACCATCCCTCCTTCACGACTGCGTCAGGGCAAGAAAGAAACAGAATCCACCATGCATTACCGTGCATTCAGGCCTTTCTATTAAGAAATGCACATAAACTGCAGCAATCGGTATCACGAACCAATGAGCTCAATATCCATGGAACAGGAGTGGGAATTTGCAGGCTTTATGAAACAAACACCTTCGCCGCAGACAAGAATTATGTGGCACCTCTGTTCTGACCTTCTCGTGACTCCATTGCTGCAACGGTTCATGATATGATACTAATAATATACACAACAAGTGGGGTTTGGGGAATCAATGTCATGTGCATGCACGCTGCCTCAGCGCTAAAAACGGATCTCTGCCGGGTTGGATGTAATTTAATCACAGGGAAACCAATGTCATGTGCACTTATCAGGGCATTTTATAGAAAATAGCGGATCTCTGACTCGTGGGATATTACTTAAACCATCGTAGATATCACAGATTCCATCAACAAAGACAAACAACTGTGACCAACAACGACGAGGACCAGCTCTGGATTTCTTTGCTGAGTTTCTCATGCATCTTTTGGTTGAAAAAGCAAACACCGTGAAACTGAAACAGGACATAACTTCTTGTGCAGTGTACAAATTATCAAGAAAGGTTCAAAACATGTTGACACTAATGTTCTCCATGTGCAATTTGCAGAAAGATCATTTAATCTACTTTAACACCCATCTAAACAAACCACCTATCCATCATGGTTAGTACTCCCTCCGTTCGAAATGTAAGTTTTTGCAGAATTTGTAGGTATATAGATTTTGGTATGCACCAAGATTACACACATAGTAAAAACTACATATATCTAAGAAAAACATAAAATGACTTACAATTTAGAACCGATGAGGGACTGGACTTGCACCCTGACGTGCTTTCAGCAGCTTGTACTCCTCCATGAGCAGCTCCAGCGGTTTGGAGGGAAGCATGCCTAGTTCACCCGTGACCAGATCCGTACTCAGGGGGCTCCCAAGATTAATCAATCAGTCAAATAATAATTGTCTTGGAGGGGATCAAACTGAAACAAGGAAAAGAACTTTCAAGTTCGAGCGATCTGTAAAGAAAGATTTGGAGTCAAATGTTTATAGTTCAACAACAGTGACATGAACCAAATTTTTTTTGAAAAGATAAGTAAATTATCTCTGCTTCAGCACGAAGAAAAATCTAGGTCTGTATTTTCGAAATGAAAATGCTTCAACTCACCGAGGCTGCCGTGGGAGGAGCTGAAGATGAGTTGCATCGACGTCCTGCTAAGACACAGAGCCCGACCAGCGTGTTAGGCAGGAAGGCAGAGACTACCGTGATAAGGCCACTAGTAGTGCGCTGATAACCTAGCTAGTCACTTCGTAGAAGATGCGTCTGCATTATTGCTCCTTTTAAAACCCTGTGCTGCTTTCCATGACAACCGGCACCACGCAAGTTTTCACCTAACCCAAGAGGGCGATCTTATTGATTTATTATTGTGTAGCACACCTCGTAAAGTTCCTGTATATATAACAACAACTTGACGCATGATTGCTGCTTTTGAAAACCTTGTGATGCTTCCGCGAAGACCGGCACCTCAGAAGTCTCTATCAAATGACCAAACCCAAACAAGGACATAAAGAGCACACTGATGCAGCAGCGTGCTGCTCCGTTGACGCCCCGTCAACGCTACTCCCATCGGCGTATATATGAATTTGAATATGGATTTTTTTTGCGAAAAAACTTGAATATGGAATTTGCATAATATAAAAACTCAAAACTCCAATACCACCTCTCTGTAGTAGTGTGTACGTATTGTATGTACGTACGTGCAACTAAGGCACATACCGTAGGCTGATGTGCTAGCTACCTGCCAGTTCAAGTTGTGCGTGGGCGGGTGCCTGTGGCCGGCTTCTGTAGTAGTTGTCCGTCAGAACCTCCACTTTGTATGCATCATAGTTTCCTTAATATTCTCGAGACACATACATACATCTCTAACACTTTGTACCCGTGCCAACTTCCATCCTCGGCCGCTAGCTAGCCACCGAGGCCACTACGCAAGGAGAAGTGTCAGGCCCTGGCGCGGAAGCTCTCCAGCCTCGCCTCCTGCTATGGCTACGGCGCCTCGATGCAGATGGCAGAGGAGGCTGCACCAGGATACAATGAATGTTACAAGTGTAAGTTTCAAATGTTTCAAATGTTTTAGAGACATGTTGCAATTATTTCAAAAGGATGTTGCACATGTTGCAATGGGCTACACACGTATGTTTC